>DWPH01000189.1:0-10309 GCA_018251535.1 Autochton itylus | reverse complement strand
GGAAAGTATTACCAGAGACTCTATTGCGTAATAAAAAAAAGTTTTATGAATTTTATATGTTAGAAACTGCCACCCATGGACATCTCCCGGTGACCGTCCGCAACGGTGCGAAGAATACTCCGCGATACAAAGGAAAGACCACACATATCGCCTTCCTACGCAGGTTCGCCGACCGGGCGGTTGGAGTTCCCACTCTGGCTGTCTACAGCCCCGGAAACTCTTTTAGTCGCCTCTTACCACAGACAGAGGTTAGCGTAGCCCTATTCCGTTCCCGAAATTACAGGGATAAGGATTTGGGACCTACGTAAGATCGATCAGCTACTGGAATAGTCCTCAAGATTAAGTTGTAAGGCTACCTGAATTTCTCTGTTGATCTGTAAACACTTATTTTTGCTTATGGCAACAGTGTTAGCGATCGTTTTCTGATTCGATGCGAACACTTCGGCGACCACGTCGATATGTAGAAGTTATCTCCTGAGCGACCCGGCATATCCTCTCCGCTATCCCCGCAGCCGAGATGAACCCATGATGGGGTACCCCACGAAAAAAAATGGAGTTCTGATTAGAAGTGTGTAATAACGACATACATATCCAACGCGTTCCAACATAGATCTCAGGGTTAGCAACGATTACTGGCTGAACTCTAATAGAACTTAAACTTATCTGGAGTTGATACGCACATATTTCTGGCGTGAAGCTGTTCGTACGTTTGGTGAAAGAGTCTGAATGCCGACTGACTTAAAATTCTTCCACGTTTCCCGGCGGACTCAATCAAGCGGGTGTTAGCTTACCGCCGTGTAAAATTACTCCGAGATAAAAACTGTAATCTACTGACGAAGTAAAACGTTTTAGTCTGGATTATTTTACTAGTCTTGATAATGATTAAGTGAGGTTGTCCCTAAAATATATCTCTTATTTATTATTACTAGGATATCTAAAATCACAAACTTGATTCAATTGCAACGACTATTTCTTACGAAACCAGGGAAATAAATGGGATTCTGCTTTAGCTTTAGCTCCGTTTAACATAAGTTTATACTCATAATTTAAATAAATTAGGTCCTGTTCAAAACTTATAACTCCTTGGAAATAATGTAACCTTTATACACAATTCGTTCAATATAACTGCTTTAGTGTCTTGTTATATTCTATATAACCCAGTATAATCGAGCAAAACCAATTCACAGATAGCTTTGTATGTTGTAGCCAGATACCAGGTGCGCACTGCTTGGCTAATCGAATCTGACTATTTTACTTTATAATACCTAAATTCTCGGGATAAAATCTTAAATTCCAAGTCTACACTTTGTATTCAATATTTTTTCATTTTAATTTTTAACATATTACTAAAATACAACTCATTGAAACATTAGTTTTAAAATTATAAATATCAATTTTTGTTTTAAGTTTACTTCGCTTTAATTTTGTGTCCATCATTTTATGTAGATTTGATGATAAATCCGAAATATAATCTCTGTTATTTTGCTATAACTTGCTACGTGTCGTATTGCTTAGTTTTGTAATCGTAATCATACATAAATATGTTGTTTTGAATTAATTGCAATAGGTTTTATCAATTTTGAATCTATATTCATCAGTCAATAAAACTATTTGTACACAAATTGATTGCATAACACGTCGGCTTTTAGAACAGAGCAACACATCCAACCAGTCTTCATTTCCCGACCATTGTTTCATTTAAACCTACCTCCATCCGCCCTGGTTGACCCGAATAGGTGGCCGTACGTCGCTGATTTTGCATAATTAAAACCTTCTACAGTTCTTTTAATAGAGCCTTTAACTCTGTTCACTTCGCGGAAGAGTAGTAGACGCGAATTTTAGTTCTTTTTGTCTGACGTCGCTCAAAAGTTTACGGATTGTTCGCTATTTTATTCACAGTTTTGTTACTATGGCTAAAGGTCGGCTCGATAACAATAGAACTCGTATTTCAATTTTAGGATTGGAAATCAGTTTTTCTAAAAGGTTATCCGGAATTCCCGTATGGTCTAAAATTAATACGGTTTTCTGTACTGTTTCTCGTTTTGTTGTTACTTTATGAGCCATTGCTATTACTTTATATTATTTTGAATAAATACCTTCAAATTTAAATGTTATCTATTTACATATTTGTTTTTTCTTTAATACGTTACATGTAACTCATATTCTATATTACTAGCAGTAATATTAAGTTATGTATCAAATTATTTAGACAACGAAATTCAGTGCAAGGATAATATTTATGTACAAAAAGCCAGGCATATATTTCCATTTTTCCAATATAGAAAACGAACATTATACATAGCTTAAGGTATGTTTTTGTTTAAAAATAATAGAAGAAATTCCAGCTCAGTTTTTTCCCTGAATTTTACTGCAATTTGTGAACAAAAATATTCTTCAAAGTTAGCAACATCAGGGTAAAACTCTGTAGAAACGTCTAAACAACGAGGGCAGGATTATAAATTTAAAACGCTGGTCCGGTTCAATTAATCATCTTCAAGAGTACCGAAGTCCGTAAGCACAGTCCGGCAAAGTAGCTATATACATTTCACCAAGGCATACCATGTGTTCTTTATTTATAAAGGCATAAGGCGAAAAGTAAGAATATACTCGTAAGTGTTAACAACATCGTGTTTGCAATTTGCATAACATGTAATCCAATGAGGTGTTTGATAACAGCTTGAGAAAGTAGAAAATAAGTTTTATTATGTTTTTAAGTGTGTTTTTTACTTTTTATATATGTTAAATTTTTTAAGATCACTCGAGTAGTTCACATTATAACTCGTATATGAAGTTATTGTTAAAACAACTAGTAAACTAGTCGATACAGAAAAATATTATGACGGTTCATCATAAATAAAATCTCCTTTTCGCTGTTAATAATATAAACGTTTTCTTGTATCAACATAATACTTCTATTGCTTGTTATATAACTCCCAATAATGTACCATAATATCTTTATAATGTCCGTATTCCAGGGATAGGTATTATGGATATCATTAAAGTGGAAATTTTAGGGTACAAATAAACCCGTCACTTATTTCTCTATTTAGAATCGTAAAACCATTATTGTGTTATTGTATACAAATCATATTTTTACAAAACTCACTTGTATTATAATTAAACCGTATTTGTATTGAAAAATCAGTTTGAGCTAAGCAAACTAAGAACTGAGTGCTCTTGTTTTCAAGTGAAGTGTTTAAGAGAGTCGAATCGTTAGCAATTCTATGAGGCTTTAGAGGCTTTCGGTGGCAAGTGGCGAATGGCAACGTATCGGATCGCGTATTTCACTTCAGTTGTAAATAACTGTTTGTGAGCCAAAATGTTTTATCATAATTAGTTATGTGAACAAACTAATCGAGTTGGCGATATGCGCGTGGTACCGAGTACGATCCCTGGTCAAGTAGATACCTAAACGATAAATTAACTTTTTTGTATTAAAAATTCATTATACATATAAAGGAAATGAAATGTTTGTTTATAATCCCGAGGATTCTGATGGTTTTCTTTAGTTTACACAGTGAATTATTATGTATACTTTTACCAGCTAGACACTATTCAAATTCCATTCTTGTGAGTCGTTACTGTAAGCTTATTATGTAAATAAATAAATAAAGGAATATGCAGGATTGCATGATTCAGTTAATAAACCCTTATAGCTACGACACAACTCAATATTAAGTAAGTAATCCATATATGTAATAAAAATACTATATAGAAGTATATGTTTCAGACACCGCCATCAGGCTATGGCGGTCCAGGGGTTTTAGATGAGCTGGTATACTCTGGCGCAGGATCAGGGTGTCGAGATGATGATGAGGACGCCTGTGTGTTACCGGATGCTGGATCTGGTGATGATCTGATCACTCCGGTATACGTACCATCTACTAGACGACCGCCGTCAAAAGTTTATAAGGTATCAACAGTTAAACTTACGACCGCTTTATTATCGGTCTATTGGAATGAAGATTACATTAAAACTACCGGACTGATTTTAATTAAAGTTATGTAGAAAACCCGATTGTTGCAAATTATAAATAAATTTAATTATAGAAACAGTTTGTTTCACAATAGCTAATGAATTATGTGTAAGATCGATGATTATTTTCAACGTTTGACTATTTTAAACTTTAAATGCATTAAATATTTTGTTGTTTCTTGTGTTTAAAATAATCGGACGTCGAACGATGAGAAACAGATTGATGAGTAGTAATATAACTTAAACAAGCAGATAGTGATAATTTAATCTACAATAAAATAATATGCTTCAGGGTGATACAAGCGGTAAGTTAATGAAACCATGTGATGACGAAGACTGCATAGAAGGGTCAGGATCTAGTGGGGAAGAGATTACGGAACCGGAACATCCTGTGACCACGTAAGTTTATATAAAATTTATTACAAAATGTTTAATTAGGTATATTTATTTCACTGCAATACTTTGGAAAATTTAATTCGGTGAATTATAAACAAAGTATTATATTATTCGATTAAAATGCATTTTTAATTGTATATTTTGATTACCTCTACATAACCACTTAAAACTTTCAGTTCTGGGGCAAGTAGCACCCACAGCATGACGTCACCAACAGTTTCCATAATATCCACGGAACATATCGATAAGAGTTTGCCAGGGTCCACTATTGGGTCCACTGATGTTGTTACTAGCACGAAGACTGATACGCGCACGACGCCACTGGATCACGACAACATGCACGCTGGTACCGTAGATACTGCTACCACATCAGACAAACGTACTACACCGAGTATAGGTAAGACAGTGAAGCTTAGAAAAGAAATTAATAAAATAAAATAGGTAAATAATAATATATTATTTCACTTGTGTTGAATGAATAAAGTCACCCGTCGATATGATTTTTATCAGATTGATTACAATGGTATACTTAATATTGAAATTATATTTATTAAAAGGTTAGAAATAATTTCACACAAAAAATATTTTTATTCGTAACGATCTAATTCTGTTACGAACTTCTTACACTTCGTAATGAGTTATATATTTGCTTTGCCTCTGTGTTTTGATTTTATGCCTAATGGGTTATGATAAATTTACAGTTAATGTTATAAGTAATTTTGAAATTATTTCACAGACCATTCGCACACAAGTCACCAATTTACACCAACCGTCACTGGGCGCCATACACCAGATTCCACGCACACAACAGAAGAAGACACCAACCACATACCGGACTACGAAGATCCTAAAAACGAAATAGAAACCAGAACGCCTACGTATGAAATTGAAGAAGGACAAGAAAGAATACCAAGTAGAGTGCATCCAGATTACAATGGATACGAGCACGAGATTACCACTAAGTGGTATCATCCGAAGACAACTGATAATAGGGTTGTACCACCAGAGTCTGAGTTCTTTGCTACTATTGTTGGTGAGGATTTTTTTCTAATTATCTTATTATAGCTCATGATCGTACCATTATAGGTGTAAGAATTATAGAATATTAATAAGATTAAACGTATATTTTTGTTGGAGAAAAATTAAACAGTTGTTTTTCTTTGGTTCTAACATGGTTATTGTGTTATTCAAATATAAGTTTTAGATGAGGATGATTGATATTAAAATTAGGCGTCTCTATATTTATGTACTAAATATATTCCGTTCTATATGTTTATAAACAGGTAATTGGTTAAACACCACTTTCTTAACCTGTTCAAATTACTTTTCTGTTTTTTTTTCATGTTTGACATTTCAAAGATCTCACTATAAATAACTTATTGAATTTCAGGTATAGTAGCGTCAGTGCTGATAGCAATAATCCTCATAGTGATCATAGTCCTAAAACTCGTGTTCAAGTTGGATCCCTCCTATAAGGTGACGGAAGACAAGAATTATCAACAAGGGGCCAGTGCCGCTCTGCTTGGTAACCAGGTGAGTTGGTTAAATTACATTTGTTCAGACTTTGGGTGTTATGAGTTACTAAATAAGAATGTATTGTACTACTTTTGATGTGATTGGTTAAAATAATGTTTTATCAAAGACGAACGAATTAATAAGGTATTGAAAATATAACTTAGGTAACTAGTAGTAGTAGATATATATGTAGTTATAATTGTTAAAATCGTTTTGTAACAATATGCACGTGAGAATGGCCGTGTACTTTTAAGTATTGTGTAGATATTCGATTCGAGTAATAGGAAAAATGTTGATCTTTAGAATCTATTTTTCATAATCATATGCTTTCTTTTGAAATAATACCGTTCCTTACCTTATTTATTACTTATTAAGTTACTTCACATATCTGTAACTCTTCCACATATCTTTCTAAAACGTCATCACTAGCATATTTGCTAATTGCGTTGTTGGTTATTTCATGTCAGGCGCATTCGAGCTACCAGAGCGGGGCGTCGAGTGCGCCGGCGGGAGGCGTGGGGGGTCCGGGGGGTCCGGGGGGCGCGGGGGGTGCGGCGCGCAACCTGCAGCCGCTGCCGCTGGCGCGCAACGGCGCCGCGCTGCCCGCGCTCGCCGCGCAGCCCGTCAAGCGGGACGGCATCAAGGAGTGGTACGTGTAGGCGGTGTACACTCACAGGACTGGACGGATACGTATCGACAAATTGGAATTCGTGCAATGCATTTAGATACTCGCGAACAGTTGACTGTGACTCGCCGAACGATGACGAATATGTAAACGCTGCGTACCAATACAAACATATGGTTCGGTTATATCTACAGGTATTGAGCGTGGCAAACAAAGGCAGTAGCAGACAAAATAATCCTTCGTACAAAATGTGCATTAATGTATTTATATCAACCGTAATGGTGGCAACATATACTCGGTGCCTATCAAAATGTTATAAAAGTATGGTTTGCCATGGTTGGTACGTTCAATGTCCGTACATATAAATGAACACTTATCTTTTAATTCGTGCTTAAACCTTACTCCTCGCGAACAGCGACAAGCAATGACGAGCATTGTGGCGAGTGCCGAATACATCTAAGGTTAGTTACATATTCGTATTTAAATCTATTCGTCTGTGCTCGAGTATCTAAATGTGAAAGGGCATTTTTACTATCGCGCAAGATTACGCCCGCACGCGTGTCCAATACGCACACAAATGAATTCATTGCAGTCTGATTGCGACTTGCACGTGTGCATATGAAACTATAGATACGAGTACAAATGGCACGCGTGCTTGCGAATACTTCCGCGACGGGAAAAAAATCATTAACTTTTCGGGATCGATTTGGTTGTAAATACTAATACGGGTTGCTGATTTTATTATATTACTTACGTTTTGTTTTCGTCATTACTATGGCGTGGTTGTGTTTCGTTTGTCGTTTTTTAATTATCGGTTTGATTATCCAGTGTATAATATTTTCAAATAATTTGAGGATTGCGCAACAAAAAGGAAACCGTATTCGGTTTACTTTTATTTTTGTTTTAATTTCCCGTTGGTTAATTTTATTACTAACAGTAAGAATATTTCTTTAACTAGAGTAATCAATGGTCATTAGCATAGTATTTGTATTTACATATTTAAATTGATTTCGATAAGTCACACAATGCACATGAGGACATATCACCTCGAAATTAGTTCGATTTATCTACGTTACGTATGTTAGTTACGAACCGAGTATATCAAAAACCCGTAGTTGCTTCAATCCTTGACTAGCTGGATGAAGGCGAAGGTGTAAAACCAAAACTGATGCTATGAACGCTGTTTCTATCTAGATGCATGGATGTTGTTGAACGAGCAGCAAATATGGATTAAGTTGCATTAAGGCGTTTAAATGATAAAGTTAGAAATGATAATACCGACTGATTCGCAAGTGTTAGTGTAAATATTAATTACTATTATAATGTTATAGAATCATCACTTGTGCGATCGGGTGTGCAATTTTAAAATCATTATCAGTAACCTAATGTAAATCTTAATATCTAGTGAAATCTGGAATTGCATTTATCACAATATAGAATGCCTTTACGCGAAGAGGATTCCTTGTCCATAAAACCTGCAATAATTGACCCTGTTACTTAAAAATTGATTTCAACATCATTACCTCTTTGACTTGTAAGGGCAATAAAACAGTTAAATTTTCTAGACCTGTACTATTTTGTATTGTTTTGTGAACATCAATAGAACCGTTGGCTTTCTTGTCTGCATTTCTTGATACTTCATGTCATCTTGACTTTTCTATCTAAATTGCCTTTAATAGTTTAACTATCTATTAAGACTTTTAGATTGATTGTGGGTAACTTTCGATGTCAAAATCTAGAATCAAAATTCTGTCAAAGTCCAAAAACTTGATATGTATAAATCTTATCGTGGACTAACACTAGGTAATCGAAGTGTATTAATTATTCGAATAATATGCATTAAATTTTGACATCGGACGAATTTATTCTACTTTCAATTAATATATCCTAAAATTAAGGCAACAACGCTAAATAACTTTGGGCTGCCATCACTGAAAATGAAGCATATCGTTCAATTGAAGACTACCGTACTTTTATGAAAACAAGTTTCTCTTTCCTATATTTATTAGGTCGTATACAATATTTTTACTAAATAGATGAGACGCAGGAATGGAGATGGTAAGAAAAAGATAAAGGTTAAAGTTACCATGGACTAGACAGGTTAAATTTTATCATAGAATGCATAATGCGGTAAGAGCTTGTAGGAAATGAAGGGTTAAGGAGTTATTTGTTTTCATTTTGTATTTTTCTTTGTAATTGTTTATTGCTCAGGGTTTATTTCTTTCGTTCATTCATATTTTAACATTATTTTTATCCCAAAATTCATGTGTGGGCCTAATAGACCGATTGATATTATAAAGCGCAATGTTAATATAGTCATTGTTCGTTATTAACAAAATAATCTGTAAATATTACTCGAATCTTATAAAGTTTCTGGACAACATTTCATATTGAAAGTTTATAATTTTTTTAAGATTCCCAGTCCAGATTAAATTCTTGAGATTATTAATATAATTTGTTGAACAATACGCTTACGAAAATACATATATTTTGGTGTTAATAATTACAAGTGGAATTTCACAAGGGTCAGTTATAAGCCCCATTATATTTTATATTTTAATGTTGACATGCTTGATGAAATTAATTATATGAGTTTTAGGTTAAAGCTGGAGGATTGATGAACACTTTGTGTGCACTGTATTTGACAGGTAATTTTATTACGTGTCATTTATTTTTATTCCTTTATTTACGTTTGAATTTTCATCTCAATATCCTCTCATGTAATATAAGCATACACTTCCACCCATCGTCCAGTGAATTAAGCCTTTACCTTTAACACAATCGCATGCATTTCCTCTTCAAAATGAATCGCTTATATTTTTACAATTAGAGTGATCCACCGTCCCGTTTTCCTCTTTCCGAATAAAAATCTTAAATTAGCTTTAAACTAAAATGGATAAAAGTCATATTTATATAGATTGTTATAAAGCACAGGTCCTAGGTACTCGAAATTGCATTTACTGTATATAGTTAATATGATATTGTAATTTTTTTATGTATTGTGAAGGGTGTGGTATGACAGATATCTACACTTATAAGCGTTCCTACATAGGCCTCAGGTGTAGTAACGCACCTGTACGCGACCTCAATTTTGACTTCAAACCTATTTGCATTTAGATTGTCAATAGTGAGGAAGTTTCATTTGAAAACATCCGTGAAAACAAGCAGATCTAGAACTGGATAGCTCGTTTAGATGCAGTGACCGCGTCAAAACCGGAAAGATGTAGGTCATACTAAACAGTATATAAGTTGATTCACTAATTTCGTGTTAATGTGTTAGTATTAAACTGAATTTCCATCATTGCTATTTGGACTTCCTAGTTATTGTTGATAATTATTAAATATGTATGTATTCATGCATGTATTCATGTTCTGTTCATGAACATTGCTTAATTTTATGAAGACAAGTGTCAGTAAGGTGCGCTATGCGGAAGATATTATGTTTGTATTAGGTATTTTTGAAATATCATAAATGGAACAATTTTTGTATGGATATTCGATTTTGAGGGAATTAAAGTAGCAAATGACACGGACGTTTATAAAGCAAAGGGAAATCTCCAGCTCGCCAGGTGGGGTAATAGTACCTGGGGAACCGTGAATATTCCTGTGACTCTAAGAAAACTTCTACAACGTGATTCATAATCTTGTGACGCCATCTTTTATCCAGTTGCTGGAAATCTCGATAATAATCAATTCCAAATTGGTTTTATCTGAGGTCGGATATACACTCGGTGCAATTCCGAGGAAACATTCAGACGCCTCCTGCAATTGTTTTTGACTTCCCACAGTTTTCAAAC
>DWPH01000188.1:0-10309 GCA_018251535.1 Autochton itylus | reverse complement strand
CTATATGGAATTGGTTACACAAGTGGCGGCAGTCACCACTTACCATCAGGTGGTAAGCATGCTGGCTTGCTACTTCATTTTTATAAAAAAACGCCTAAATCACTTAAGTTAGAACCATGTAATTTTAACACTAGTGTCATTTTATGACGTAGACACAGGGATTAAATAGGGATTTAAATTTAGTATTATATTCTATGCGTATGAAGTCCCAGGTAATAGTTAGTACTTTAGCTAATACTTTAAAAAACACGCGTAACTTTATAAAATTGAAGAATCAGTTGTAGTAGTCAATGTCACCCATGTCTTCGTGTTGTCATCGTCAACCATTACTGTGCCAGAGTGAGATTGGTTTAGGTCATAGGTCTATTGCTCTGGCCAAGAATTGTCGAATTGGTAGATTTCACGCACCTTTAGAAACATTTACTTTTTTAATTCTTTTTTAATTTTTTGCGTAAGGGTTACCTCACGATGTTTTCCTTTAGCATTACAGCAAGTGATAATTTTAGTGTTAATTTCTATTACGGGACCTCGGAATCTCTGATTGAGAGACCGACTTTCAATGTTTTACGACAGAGGTTGGCCACCTCTGGTCGATTGCGAGTAATAGTCCGATCACAACTACTAGGCCAGGTCGATTGCGACTATTAGTCTAGTCGATCGCGACTATTAGTCCAGTCGATCGCGGCTCTCCCAACATATGTAAGGAAATATTGATTATTAGGCCTATTTATACGTGACGACGAAAAAAAAGGTCGCTTGCAAGATTTTACTGCCTTCAAAAAGTCGTCATCGGTGAAATTGGTTCATTTATGATTTCAAAAATTATGTAGAAGAATTGGTATATCGACAGGGTGTCATCAATGAAAGTACATCTTGGGTCAAACGAAGTTGGCAACCCCTGGTATACTATCACGGCCATTACCTTATGTAATCAACTCCAAACAGGATAGTCCCACCTGATGGGTCGCAGATGCGTTGTTCCCCTTGCGGATTAAGTCGAAATGCCTCGTATAAGTGCTTTTGCCGTATCGTAAACCTCAACCGAGAACACAGCTGCACTTAATAATGCAATTATGAGACAGTACCATAATTTTATCAGTTTCTATCAACTTATATGGTTTGACCGGGGAAGTACCACCGTCACACCTTTTCCAATCGTTAAGCAATTCTTGTGTTTCGATGGAAAGGTGTGGTTGCCGGCTCACTTTTATATATGAGGCGACCATCTCCGTCCTCAGGAGTAGCAACGCATCTGTGATTGATTTCAGATAGAATTTCCGTCTGAAGTTCTATATGAAGTTTAGCATAGATGTCAATGGCGGTAGTGACCACTTACCATCAGGTGGACTGCAGGTTTGTTTGTTAATTCAATCATATACAATAATTATCCTTCGCACATCAACTAAGTGAAAATAAATCAGAAAAAACAAAATACTGAAATCTAATACCAATTCTGGCACTTCGTTACAAATCTGAATTTGGGCAAGGAATCGCTTTAAAAAGCACACAGTATATGTAACGGCTGATTTCTATGTAAATCCAACGTTCCTTTACGCTCAAAGGCACTTTATGTGCTTGATAGGACTACATACATGTATTTGCACTTATTATCTTTATTTCAGGTATTCTATCAAGATCAAAGTTTCCAAATGAAAATGTTTCTTTTTCTATCTAATAATGAAAGTGCTGAAATCATAAATATTTGAAAACTCCGCTATACATTCTTTTGACACAAAATCTCGATCGCACGTATTACATCACAACGTCGAATGGTCATCGCTGCATTCGCTGTAAATCCAACGTTCGTTTAAACTTAACGCGCTTAACGTGTCGCTGTCGAGCGCTGCAATGACCTATTTCGTTAGTAATCTGATGAAACTGTTTTATATACCTTCGGGATTTTTTCCACCACGCTACCCAAATAGAAATATTTCATGGAATTCGCGCCGTGTTGAACGTTTTGCAACTATTTTTAATTTCGCACGCTCGATATAGTGATGGATTTTATCTAATATTATTTGGGTCGTGTTAATTAAATAAATTTGCAATAATGTTGTTCATTCGCTAGATACCCGCGGACTGTCAATTGGATTTTAAAATAGTGAATGAAAAATTTAAAACCTTCAGCATTTAAGCCCCAGGCACCTTTAATTTTTAAATGTTTTATGTGCGTGCTCCAAGCTTCCCCCTGTTGGGAGAGACTCATGCCCAGCAGTGGGATATCAAAATGGGTTGCAGCCATGTGTGTACTAGACATTATTAATTTAAGATATGCTTTAAAGTTGAAGATAAAATCATAGCGAAATGCATTAATTAAATTGATATATTTTGTTATGGATACTCACGACAGTGTTTCATTAGTTCTCATATAGCATTAATTACATAACAAAATGAAGTTACACACCTATAAAAATTGTCAGTGTGTGAAATCTACCGTCTGCCCTTTGCCATCGTAAGACTATGGTATAAAACCCTTCTCAATTTCAGAAGCGACCCATGCTCAGCAGCGATAATAATAGGTTATTAATGAAACTTACGGAGACGCTAACAGGAATTTCCAGTTTAATTTCGATCGTTCTAATTAATTATATTGAGCGTAATGTACATTTACGTTTGTGCTCTAGTGGTTCAGGTGGAGTGGAAATGAGAGATATCGGAAACGGAGCGATGACGTCGGAAATAACCATAACGCATGCGGGCCCCGAGCACGCGGGGGACTACCGCTGCCTGGCCAGGAACCTGTATGGCAGTGACGAATTGATATTCCGCCTCTTTGTCAAAGGTAATCTGTTTATGTACTAATGTTATGTAATTGCTTGTCTAATTTTCATGGTGGTATAATCAGTTTGGTTCGATTAGGGAGTTACATCGCCATCTATTTGTAGCGTTTACCGTTTTGCGTTTCGTTAGAAATCTGCTCGTACACTCGTACGAGCAGATTTCAGCTTATTTAAACATAAGGCGATCATTTTCGTTCCGAAGAGTCGGACCGAATCTGTGGTTGGCTTCTTAGAATTTCTTATCTGTACAGAGTTGGTTACAGACATTCATGGATGACAATGGTAAGTACCAACAGGTGGATTGCAAGCTCGTTTGCTACTTCAATAAAAAAGTGTTTGTAACTTTTATCCTCAATGAAAATGTATGCGATGATACGTAGAGGGATGGATAGGTTCTAATTCTTAACCTTACGCTACTGTCACTAGGTTGTACGCAGAAATGAATGTGGTGTGGCGATAGCTATAGAATTCTGCTACCTAATTTCAGAATGAAAAGTGTTATTTTTCTATTGACTCGATTTACAATATTATTATTTTACAACACTATTTTTGCGTGTAGAGCGTGGCTTCGGAATTATATAAATATGGCAACCATATACAATGGATGTAATTTTGCTTTATGTGAATATTCATTAAAACGAAGTCATTTATTACAATTTATATATTAATATAAGTTTTGCAATGTAATATTGACGTCAGAAATAACGATATCACGTGAGCTCCGACACGCAGGGTATTACAGGCCATGACTGGCAGTGACGAATTGATGTCCTGTCTTTCTGAAGGATGTTACAAATACTCATTTGAATGTGACTTAAATGAGATTACGCGGGCGTTAGGCGGAAGAAATAAATGTTTTATACGAACGACAAATAGAAAATTGTGACTGAAATGTGGAACGGTGTGTAAGCAAAACTGTACATTAGTACGAAGGAAATTTTTGAATTAAAATAAAGTATATTTCTTATATTTATGTCATCAGAAAAGGCAACAATTCTAACGGCACTAAATAATATACATAAGTATATTACGACATTCGCACTGTTGCAAAGAAACGCATTATGCTTTACGCTAGAAGTTGTTGATAGTTGTACTTGAGACGGTGGTAGTTTGGAAACGAGTATGCAGTTCAAATGGCTCTCGCAATAATGAAGGCAGTTGGCCTTTCAATCTGCCCGAGGTATGAACCTAGGCGCGCACTTCAGATTTTTCAAAGTTACGCCCGTATTAAAAATTAATTATCACTTGCTATAATGGTGAAGGAAAACACCGACATGCCTGAGTTGTAAGAAAAATCGATCTCTAAGGTGCGTGAAATCTATCAATTCGCACTTGGCCAGCGCGGTGGACTATGGCCTAAGCCCTCTCACTTCCAGAGATGACCCGTGCCCAGCAATGGGACAGCAATGGGTCGACGAATTTGTTCCATGGACATCTGTAAATATCCTTAAAAGGATTGAAGCCTTACCTTAAATGGATGGATCACATGAACTCCTAAAAACTTCAATCGGATACGTCATATAAGTATTCTCTCGTATATCCTAAAAAAAAGCGGTGCTTCGTATTGTTTGTATAAGACAGAAATAGATGAAGCGATCGATCTAAACACAAAGAATTGTACCATTGAAACAGTAATATTCAATTATTAATATAATATATATTTCAGAATGTGTTTAAATAAAGCGATGACTTAACAAATAGCTAAAAGCGGGATTAAAGTACGCAAAGGATTACCTGTGGCAGGCCGCAATCTGCGTGGCAGTGATGAATTGATTTTCCATCGCTTTCCAAAAGGTGATGCGTGACAGGAATTTGATGTAAAATGTACCTATAATATGTTACAGAAACTGAATATAGTCGTAAAGGTTTTTTTACAAAAAAGTTGTAGTAAATGACAATAAGTTCACCTGATGGTAAATGGCCATGACCGCATATAGACTTCTGGAATCAAACCAGGTGGATTGGTAAACGCACAGGTGGTAGAACCAGTACGGTTCGACTGGGGATGTACCGTCGTCACATCTCTCTAGCGTAAAGCAGTTCATGAGTTTCGTTGGAAGAATGTGATTGCCGGCAGACTTAAACACGAGGCGACCATTTCTGTCCTCAGGAGTAGCAACGTATCTGTGATTGCAGTTAGAATCCCGTTCTAGAGTTCTGGAGTTGGTTACAGATGTTCATGGACAGCAGGGATCACTTACCATCAGGTGGACTGCGTACTCGTTTGCTACTTTAAATTGATAAAAATAATCCTAGACAGGATAACAGCTGCACCTCTGTTCCGTCACAGATTTCTTACTTCCCTAAATACTAAGTTAGACGGTCTCATGTATGTGGATCCCTTACTACACCCTTCAAACCAGAATATGACTGTGTTTGACATATCTATAAGACAGGAATAAGAGTGACTTCAAAGTTGAATCACGAAAAGTTTGCCACCTTCAAATATAATTTATGAATTCAACACACATAGTGTGCAAAATATTATATGTATAAACATAAACGAAATTGTGTTAGCGTTTGACTTTGTAGTAGATTTTTTATTTTGTTATTCTTATTTCCTGTAGTTTAATATACTTTATGAAGTCAGTTTTTTAATGATAATATATTTCGTTTTAGTTCTACCTTAAAACGTACTGTTCTGTACTGTACTTTACAAAACAACATAAATTGTTGTACAACAAAGATTTATTTCACGCTAAACATTTATGAGCGGGAAGTTATATTCAGACCCACAAACAGTTCATAATTTACATAAAAGCCTGGATCTTTTACTTTGAATGACTAAAGTTGGGAGATTTAGAGATCAGGACATTTAGTGTCTTAGCTAACTGTATACATGTGTATGTATTTGTAGTCAATATAATGTTGTACTATGAAAAGTCCAGGTGAGAGTAAAGAGAGACAGAGTAGACTGTCGTTCTTTGAGACTGCTGAAATAAAGAGTCGCGTAGCAGTTACTGAACGCTTTGTACATTAGGGTTTCTCTGTATTGTTGTTAATATAGTACATATATAAAAACCTGTATCATAACACGTAGACATACCAGAGAAATTTGGAATTAGGTTTATATTATATTTGTACGTAGCTGGGAATCGAACGTTGGACTCTGCATACCAGACGAGTATGGTCGCCGCTCCACAGCTTTCAATGAGCAAATAACATCAAACCCAATAATGTCTTAATATATTACTTTGAATCATAAATATTAAACTAAATTAGATTTGTACTTAAGTTACAGACTATTTGATTGTACTAGTTTTCGCCTAGTTATCGAATTCTATCCATTTTTTTAATTAATAATACTAAAGCTTGTCAATAATAACCAAACAAAGAAAATTGAAGGGAAAATCCATTTGTAAACAAAAGAGATAAATCTTCTTAAGAACATTTTTCCTTTTTATATGATGTTGATGAAGATGATGTTGTATTATGCTAAGTTACAATTATATATGCAGAACGTCCGAACACTCCAGAAGAAGTACGCGTGTCAGAAGTATGGTCGCGTAGAGCGCGTGTGACGTGGCGCGTCGCGCGGGGCGCGCTCGTGTCGCACTACTCGCTGCAGTACCGCGCGTTGAGCCACGAACTCGCTAACGCACCACTAAACGCTCCGCTACCCGCTCTGCTCGACACTTGGGACACACCCGATGTTCTCAACCTCACACTGGCTAATTCGGATTTACTACATGTCGCGTAAGTTTGTACAGGCTTATGAATATGATAATGCTCCTGGGAATTCAATTTCTGAACAATTTATGTGTTTGGTGGTGATACAAATTATCTATCATTCACCCGTTAGGTGTAATCTGTAATTGATTGCGCGTTTCGGTTCCATCTCAAATAACCGTGATATGTGATTGGACATGTTAATGGAAATATACGAGTATTCGTATTTCCATACTCGTGAACTTTAAGCTTAGCGTCATATATTATATCTGAACCTCTTTCAACCCATGAAGTGTAGTTAATATGACGACTTAAAAATAAGATATATATAAAGCGTTTAAACCTTTATTCGTTATATAATTTTTCGGCGCTCATTTAGTTTATATTTCTTTTTTATATGTTCACGTTGACACAGTTGTAGAAAACATAAAATTTACTGCTGTTTGGCAATTATGGTCAAGGTCAGTTACATTTAAAGCTTTTGATTAATATTAACGTCGTAATTTTATATTTCACCTTAATTAAATGTTTTACTTTACTTATTTTAAGTCTTTGCCATTTTGAATGCTTTAGAATTAATGCTTTTAAGAAATTTGCCTCGAATGAGATAGTTAATTTATACGATATCATTCTAACTACTTAACTCATTATTAATACTTATGTTGAATTTAATTTTAAAAAATACATTTTGAATACTTCAAAAATGTTTGCACTTTTTTTTTGCGCATTTTCGTTTACTTCCGTTTATCATTTTACTCAAAACACTTTAAAAATCAAGTAAGAAATACTCATAGTTATTATTAAATGAATGAGTATTCGCTTAAAATATTTTATATAAATAATTCTGACCTTAGGTCCGAAGGTCCAGGCCGGGGTGGGGCCTCCGTATCAGGCCTAGCGCCCGATAGTCGCTATGTGCTAAGGATAGCGGCTATAAATGACGTTGGCGCGTCTGCATATACCCCACCGATACACTTTACAACCCGGGAAGAAGGTATGCAAGACTAATTATTGTGGTTATTTTATTACTCTTCAAAAATAGTTTGGCAGATAATAGTAGTATTAGCTTATTCATGAAATTTTAAGACATCTAGAACTATGATTGAGTACCTACAAATCTGAACGACAAAAACAACAAACGCTTAATAAATAAAAACCGATTGTGAGAAATATGTATTTCATGCCAAATATAGACAATGTCGAATCTCGAATAGATAAAACTCGAGATGATGTAGATAAAGAAACAGGGATCAGATAAAAAAGATACACAAATACAATGTTTATTACTGAAATAGGAATCGCTTTCTGAGAAGTACGAGTATCTAATATGAAATACGAAAGATATCGAATCTCCAATAATAATCAATGTTTAAAAGCCAATGCTGAGTAAATAAGAATGTAAATAATAAGAAGAAGGATATAAAATTTCGAAATAATTAAGGTTCTTTAACATATTATATAACACAATTATTTTGGTTTTTGTTTTAATTAGCACCAGGAGGAGTGCCGCGCGATATAACTGTACGCGCGTTACGCGCTCGGGAGCTTCTAGTCACTTGGCAAGTAAGTATGTTGTAAACATAGTTGCGCTAGCAAAATATACGACTTAATTGGCTACTGAATATCAACAGTGCTTGGGTAATGGAAAATTTCATAACGGTATCTTATGCCGTTTTATCACGGGTCTTTCCCGTGATATGATGAGAATAAGTCAATTTTATTTGCTGTTTAATTCAATTATATTTAGCTGTTTTAAAGATCCAATTGTGTTTCAAAAACACTGACATATTGTGTTGATTAACTTTAAACGAAATTTCTATTCTAATTAAAGTTATTGTGATAGTGACCTGTTAAATAAACGAAGTGAACACCAATTCACTACGTCTTTTACATGAGCAAGATCGTTTTAATAGATGAAATAAATTTCTATCAACGTGCACCGTCTAACGCTTCAAACACTGCAAATGCCTTTAAGATGCAGAGGATGCCACGTCCTTGTATTTGAAATATTTGCCTCACAGATGGCTCTTGGCAATTATCTCGCAAAGAGAATTAATGACAAAATACGATATCAAGAACTATTTGGAGAAAATTTACAATGTCCCCATAGCGGGCGTTCGAACTAGGATCATGTTAGGAAAGTTCCATAAAGAGATTGGTAAAGGCTATGTCATGAAGGATGATGATATGAAGATTGCATACGTAACATTGGTAAGGTTTTATTTTTTAGCAATAAGTTGTCGTCATTAATTCATTTTACAAACCACTGCATTGTTACCTTATAAACCAGCCAGAATAGTAATTATTATCTGTTGATTAAGCTAAGTACCTAACTCCTATAATTTAATGACACTAATAATCTGGATGTTTAATTTAAACAAAAAACACAAAGTAAATATACCTAATATTTGTAGTTCTTGATGTTGTGAGTGAATAACGTCTGACGTTTCAAATAATATTACAAATCTGTAACTTGCAACAATTTTACTTTAAAATGTCTTACAATCATAATATTATAGCCAAAACCAAAATTTCTTAAGCACATCTTAATGTCATGTTAAAAATTTTCAGCCCAAAAATACAAAGTTTGAATTCCCAGAACTATTTAAGAAGAAAAGTCAAGATGAGGAGAATCTAAAATCTCTAGATGATGCTAAGAATGCCTTCAAAGGTTACATAAAGCGCAATAACGATAGACCAGATGTTCCCAGTTGGTTCTCCTTTTAGCTTGCTATTAATAAAACCAATGTAAAAATAAGTATATAGTACAATAAATAGTTTAATTATATTAAGTGAATACTAGCAACCTTATCTTTTATTACACCTTAAATTGATTAATATGTAATTAAAAATTTACTTAACTTACAATTGTGAATTATGTTTTATTTATGTGAAGTTCGATTTATAAACTTATCCTTTTTTATTTCCAAGTGCATCCTGCATGCAATGTCATTCCTCCAGGCAATATTTCAAATAATCTACAGATTCTGTAAAAGTAACTTATACAAGTTTTGTCATCTTGTAAGTAACCAATAATAGGAGACAAGGTTTTTATACCAAGAGAACATAATCCATAACAATAATTATAAAAATGTAGATTGACAATAAAAAAAACACAAATTTTTGTTGTATATTTGTTGCATTTATTAATTACTAAGGAACTTATCAAAGGTTGGGAGTGATCACAACAATGCAAATGGAGTTATAAACATCTTACAATAGGTTCACAACAAAATATGCACATAGTTAGCATCCCCACACAATAAAAATATGCTATATCTAGCTAACATCCCCTCACAATAAACATCAAAATAGCACAACAATGACAAACGCATACTTTTGTAACCCTGCTTTCTTTTAGAAACAATTCAAGTTTTTATCATAAAAACCCAAATGTTTCCTATTGACAAAGTTACTTCAGTCACGTTGATTGTAATAAAAACTATTCATAAAACTAAAAATTTGGCAATCAATGCCATAGTATGACAGTATTATTTTCATACAATAATTTTGGTCACATTTTAACATAATCAACAGAACATGAATTAAATTCTAAAAAACTTAACAAAAGATAGAGAGAGATCTGCTCATGATGATACGAAATGTTCGTCCAAGAACACCGACGAATGGCAACGTGGACACTCTGTTATATCCAGTAGGAAAGTTACCTGGAACAATACAGGAGACATTGCTCAACAATCTTTTATATAATGAGTATACAATCAAATGTAGCAATCCTCATATTGTGCACATTATACATTCATATAACATGACCACAGACTGTAAATAAGATATTTACCAGATTTTTCTGTTATTAACTATTATTATTATTATCATATTTTTTTTTTATTAACTAGACA
>DWPH01000187.1:0-10325 GCA_018251535.1 Autochton itylus | reverse complement strand
ATACAAGATGATAAAATAGTAAAAATAGTAATATATAAAGATATACAGGACATACACATAATATACATATATTACTCGATGTATCCACGACTTCGTAAACGCTTACTAGACTATTATTTAAATATTACGCGATGATTGACATAAACTGTCATAAGTTTTTTAGTTGTTAACCGGTTTAAATGAAAACCACTAAATGTAAAGTGAGGCTTATCACAATATAATCCTGAAGATTGCATTCAAATCCGACAAACGTACAGATACACAGACAAAAAGACACAATGAAAAAACATTGTTTTGGGTTCTCTTGTGTATATAACTATAATTGTGTACAGACAGCGATCAGTTACAGTTCTATTATATGTAAAGATAGATGAATGTCTTTGCTTTTCATAACATATTCGCCTATGCACACGCGATCCTAAAATATGTGAAAATGTACCCATGATCAATCAGATCATGTTTGATTAGTGGCATACTTTCTTGCCGATGTGTCACTGATAAATTTAAATGAAGCTCATTACACGGACAATGGTGGGACGGAACCGGACAAAGGTTGAGTTAAGTACCACGCTGTATTTTAATAAACGTTCACCAACACTTATTTGATTGACGTTTTAATTGATATTATTAAACTTAATGTTACAAACAAATATACCATATTGGTCTGTGAAGCATATTGTTTCTTCCTTTTCAATCACTTTCTCTTCTACACTCTGTTGTGACAAGAAACATGTTTCTTCTTCAAATATTTGCATAATTTCAATAAATTAAGACATCAATACGAACGTACAAATCGATAACATTCGTCAAACAGGCATATATTAATGATTTCTTTGCCTGAAGCGTTTCTTCTCTATAACCGCAACACCTAGCAAAAGGTTATAAATTGGCAATATATTGTTATGAAATTAACATTAATTTACCAGATAGAACGAATATGGATCAACCTCAGAGTTACAACCGCCATCCATACCTATTCCTATCATGATTGGTGACGTAATTTGTATTTCGAGGGAAGGGTGTAGTTGCCGACACACATACATATATCGTCTTATATACATCACTATCCTCAGGGGTAGCAATGCATCTGGTGCAACTTCAGATAGAATCCGTGTTCTATTTGAAAATGTCCACTGATTTACATGGGCCGCAGTGACCACTTACCATCAGATGAACTGCATGCTAATTTGCTACTAGTTAATACCACCATTGTACCTGTATTGATGCAATAAATGATTACTGATTACTTCAATCAAAATAAAAAAAAAAAAAAACTTCTAATAATATTAGCCGATTGTAAGCATGTTTAATATTTA
Source organism: Autochton itylus (assembly GCA_018251535.1). Classification (NCBI taxonomy): domain Eukaryota; kingdom Metazoa; phylum Arthropoda; class Insecta; order Lepidoptera; family Hesperiidae; genus Autochton; species Autochton itylus. The sequence goes on along the minus strand of DWPH01000187.1, from coordinate 9,009 downwards.
TAAAACCTGACTACAAAATTCAAGGTATTAAGTGAACATTATATCTCAATCATACATCTTATCCTGCTTTTAAATATCCAAACACGTCTATACGTATTGTATTACACTGTAAACCATCTAAAGCAATCGTAAAACGTCGATAAGTCGATGTTATCGACAAAACGTTTTGTAGCGAGCGAACGGCCCATCTTTGAAGTAAAACTTCTTTATGCACGCTTGATTTGAGGAGTAAGCTGGTGAATGCGTGACGAGAGCGTTATGAAAAGTGCGACCGGGCGAGGCGAACGGAATTTGAGAGGGAGATATAAGTTGTGAAGATAGAAAGAGAGAGCGTTATGTTTCAATATTACTGTATGAGCAACAGAGAGCAGTGCCTGCGCACAGTTTTTATCTCTTCCTCTCATGGCCAATGCATGAAATATATAAACATATCTCAGTCAGTAGATCGTTGCGAGTTTGCTAGATTTTTCGTAATTTCATTTCGTTCTTGATCATATAAGTTGTACCCGCGACTTCGTACGCGCATACTATATTCTAAAATTAGACCTCTAATTCTATGTCACGAAAAGTGGAATTTCTGAAATAAATCCTTGGCAGGCAAATATCAAATATAGGTAAACGCGCGTCTGCACCGAGATATTCGCCTGTAACGTGACAGACTCATTTACTGAAATGTTACAAATTGTATCATTGTAGGTCGGCCACTGTAATACTTGATTTTCCTCTCTCGTTATTATTATTTTATTTATAAAGCCCGTCAATAGCTATTGAACAAAAATGCAATTAAAAAAATTGGTTGTGTTTAAAGTCGCTTTACGTACGATGATTTTACGTGATAACATCAAAAGGTAACAATTGATGAAAAAATGCATACTTTTATGATTTGAATTGAATTATTATCTCTTAATTATCGTTACTTTAATAGATAGACGAAATTAATTTAAAATTACATTTTTCTATACTATAGATACACCTGAGCTCAGTGTGGCGAGAGAGATGTAGGTTGCGCATGTCCACCGTACACACTAATACACATAAAATGCATATCATATATACCATTACATAGCTATACAACGCTTATTTCTTTCTAATAGCGTTACGCCGTCACCCATCTTTATCTCTGGTTGCGTGCTCGCGCTTGCGGAACGTGACAATGAGTGAACATTACAATTTTTCGTGCGTGCAGTTGTGTGTCTAGTCCATCTCCATAAAACTAATTTACTGTCCTATTTTCTTTAAACCTTCATGTCAAGTAAAAAATTACTTATTACATCCACATAGCTATGACGTTATAGAAACTTCATTACGTCACTGTCACTAGTTAGAGGGTTATTTACTGAATTTGTAGTACAATCAACTAAATTCAGTACATGGCACAAATGTTATATTCAAATACTATAGTGACTTGACGTTGACTTTTACAAACGATTATGATTTCATAATACCCTTCTTAATTAAAGTTAAAGCTGAAAATAATTATGAAAATAATTTATGAAAATATTAATAATAATTATGAAAATGTTTATGAAAATAATATGAGTAACAATATCAAAATAATAAAGGTATTTTTGCATACAGCACCATACTCATGGAAGAAGTTAAGCTTCATAAAAATGCAAATAGTTTTAGCAACATAATAAAATGCTCTTAATTTTCTTTTATATATAACTTTACATAAATAGTAATTCAAAATGTGACATTTAAATTGTGTATAACTATACAAAACACACAGGCGCCATCTCACAATGTAATACCATAAGAATGGGACAATTTAATAAAAACTATGTAATGCAACATTGCGAAGTAGTTCTTTATTAACACTAGCACCAATAATAATATAGAATCAACATAAAATAAGCATATAAAACTGTTCATATTAAATACAATTAAAGAATAAATCAATTATTGACTTCTTTTAGAACTTTATTTATAGACAATTAGGACTGTCCTTTGTATTGTTCTTATGCTAACTGGCAATGACACCAAAGTTAATATTTATATATTTAAGAAATAATAATTTATAGGTACCTCAACTGGTTAGTTTGAAGTTATTTTAAAAGCTGTGTAGGTCATGCATAACATGTGTAGTATGTTCAACAAACTGTGTGCATAAACAAATAATATATGTATATGTGATGTGGTGCTTGATAGTTGTTCATACAAAAGAAGTCTATAGAAATGGACTATAGAAGTGTTGTCTTACCATAACTATATACATAAATGATAGATTTTTAAATGGAAATATTATCATATTTAGCAGTAGCATAAGGAACAAAATGACATACATTCCTATGTTCTGTATGTCACTGAGCAACGTTGCAGCATATCATAGACCAGTTTTCCGTGATTCCTGGCAGTGTTCAATGGATCTTATTCAGACATTGGATAAGGTCTATTGATCACATATTTATAGATATATTGATTATACAACAATGTGAAAGAGGATGTTTTAATAATGTTTTTATCACCTTTATCCTTAATTGTATGAGAATATAGGTAAGCTTCATGTTATGTATGTATACGTAGTGAATATTTCAATACAAGTTTCTTCTGGGATAATATTAATCTTTGGCTTAACAGTTACTTCGATATTTAAGTTAGCTACAAAATTTGTAAATTTTTTAGAACATGGAGTAGCAGACCAACAGACTTGTGGGTTATATTCTATATTTCATTATAATATAGCATTAATGCACCATATTGTGGTGACTCGTGAAGTGCTCACAACTTACACAATTGAACTGATTCGCCTGAACTGATCCAACTGATGCTTTGGGATGCACCTTAGGTTGTTGGTCCCTGTTGCTATCATTGGATATTATTATCCAGTGGCGACTGAATAAAGAAAAAGAAATATCCCTCCCTCGCCATACATACTGAAGGATCAACAATTTGCATCGCTAATGGATCATTCAACGTCGATCGTTCAGATGTTACCACACTAATCGCTCAGTAGTCGTCGAGCCGCCGCTAGACAGTATGCAGGAGGGTTACCGTCCACGTAGTAGAAGTAGTCATCGGTGACGTTGTAGCGCGCGGTGCAGGCGGCGCGCGGCGGGCAGCGCGGGCCCGCGGCGGCGCGCGCCGGCGGCAGCAGCAGCGCCAGCAGCGGCAGCAGGGGCAGCAGCGCCCGCGCTCGCATGGCTGCCCCGCCGCCGCGACTCGCTCTCACTTCTATTTTTAGTTATCTTCTTACGTCGCGCCGGACCTCTGATCGCCTTGTCCTTGGAAAGACGCAACCCGTTTTCCTTCTTCGAGTGTCGTTTGCTCCCACATCGAAATATTTGCCCTCAATGGTAGATAACGTATTGTTGTGCGTTTTATAGTAATGTCATTCCAAGGGAACTCAGTATTCACTTTATAACAAGACACTTTTTCCAGGAAATACTGATAATCACTTTAAAACAAGCCACTAATAAAACTATAAAAACAAAACTCTTAAATCTTATAGGTAATAGGTACTTGTTTGGACTCTATGGAATGTGTGATTCGTCGTTTCGTATTCAATTGGCTGTTAGGCTGTTACTGCTTGCGTTGCGTTGCGTTTGCGCATCCTGTGCACGCCACAGATAATTCATAAAGTAGACACAATCTCACGACAGATAAATAATAGGCCGCAATGGCCGCGTTCAATGTCTACACTATATTTGCAGCACATAAAATTATTATTTTATTATTCAACTCTACATTGTGCTTTATCCCCATTCCCGAGATGCAGCGTTCAGAAACTTGCTTGCTCTTATGAAGAACGAGTTCTGTCTGTATTTAGTATTGCATGGAGGAATATAAAGAGGTGCAGGTGCTCTGGAACTCAATTTAGGAACTCTGAATGTGATATTGTCCAGCAACTCGGGTGAGTCTACACCACCGTTTACAATATTGAACAGATAAGTCAAGTCAGCTATTCGCCTACGCTCGCATAAAGGAAGTATATGATGCTTTTTACATTGTTGTATATAATCAGTGATAAATTCATTGCTTCGATATTGAAGAAATTTAAGGAATCGTTTTTGAATGCGTTCAATTCTATCTATATAAGTGTCGTAAGTGGGATTCCATACCTGTGATGCGTATTCTAGGTGACAACGTACGAACGTGCAAAATAATATTTTAAAGGTTTTTATATTTTTAAACTCTGTCGAAACGCGCAGTACAAAGCCGAGTGCTTTTGAGGCTTTACTAATTATGCTATCGATGTGTGTGTCAAACAGGAGCTTGGAGTCAAATGTCACTCCTAAATCTCTTATATTGTTTACTCTCGTTAAGGGAGCGCCATTTATTTTATAATCAAAATTTATAATATTTGGTTTGCGAGTAAATGAACAAATGTAGCATTTGTTAACATTAAGGTTAAGTTTAGACTGATTACAATAGTTCTGAAATGAGTCTAGGTCCTTTTGGAGGTCATGTGCATCACCAATAGAGCGAATTACGTGTAAAATTTTTAAATCATCAGCGAAAAGTAATATTTTTGAGTAAGAAAAACATTTATTGACATCATTTATAAAGATTAGGAACAAGAGAGGCCCTAGCAGAGATCCCTGTGGGATCCCTGACGGGATAAAAATTTTAGATGATACATAACCATTTAGAACAACAGTTTGATTTCTATTTAAAATATATGAACAGAACCATCTAAAAAGATTTCCTCTAATCCCAGCAGATTGAAGTTTTCGCAAAAGTATTATATGATCTATTCTATCAAACGCTTTCATGTAGTCCGTATATATAACATCTACTTGTGATGGCTCTGACATGTATTTTGATAGGTAATTACTACAAAGAATGAGATTAGAGGTAGTGGACTTATTCTTCAAAAAACCATGCTGATCATTTATAAAATGTTGCTTGAGAAAACAGTACAGTTGTCGGTGTACTATCTTTTCAAATATTTTGGCAAACTGACAAAGTTTGGATATAGGTCTATAGTTTTCTACTTCGTTTTTGGCCCCTTTTTTATGAATAGGCGTTATATATGCGGACTTCCATATGCTAGGTAGAATCCCTTCATTAATAGATTTCTTATATAACAAATATAGCGGAAGTAATAGACTTTCGGCGCACTTTGAAATAAATATAGCTGGAATAGTGTCAGCTCCGGCAGATTTATTTAAATCCAAGTTTTTTAGTAGCTGATAAATTTCTGATTTATTGATTTCGATAAAGTTTATGTCAGGTGACACATTGAGTAAGTTGTAGTCCTCATGCACGTCTGATATATTATCATTGTCATTATTATTTTCTGAAAAAGTAGAATAAAAATAATTTGCAAACATATTACAAATCTCAGTGCCATTACTAGAGGTATGCTGCTTATATTTCATGACTGAAGGATATGAATTAGTTTGATTTAGATTTTTTACGTAAGCCCAAAAAGTTCGTGGATTTTTACCTATACTATTTTCAGTATGAGAAATGTATGTATTGTATAGTTCACTTTCTAACTGTTTAGCACGTTCTCTTAGAATGGCAAACGAAACATAGTCTGATTGATTTTTATATTTCTTATATTTAGAATGATATTTACGTTTTTCTTTTAAAATCTTAAGTAATGGGGATTTGTACCATGGTGGGCAATTAGGGATAGGTTTTACTAACTTATAAGGTACGTGTTTCATACGTAGTTCATAGATATGATTATAAAAGAATTCTGTGGCATCCTCCATTGATCGACTACGAAATTCGCAATCCCAATTAATTGTACTTAGTTCTTTAGATATAGATTCGTAGTTACCCCCATGATATAAAAATTTATTACGCGGCCTAGTATGAAGAGGACAAGAATGACCAAAGTCCGCAGATACCACTAGGGACTTGTGATAAGGATCCTCCGGCACGAGGGGTTCGCTGCAATTCGTTATAGATACAGCATTGCTAGAGAAAACTAAATCAAGAATCCTGTTCTTACAATTTCTATGGAAGTTATACTGTGACAGATTACACAAATTGATTTTATCAATAAAGTCTGTTTGCATAGGACCTTGTACATTATCGGGACGCAAAGAATTATCGCAATTTGCTTGTACCCAATCTAAATTTGGTAAATTGAAGTCGCCCAATATAATAAATTTATCAGTCGCATGCTTTAGAACATTATAGACGAGTTTGTCGGAAAAATTATTTATCTGATCACTGAATGAATTTCCCATATTTTGATGACACATATAAATTGTACAAATATGGATATTGCACGCCAAATTGCGTTTGCTATGCTGGAGAGTTAATGTAACCCACAAATCTTCGGCTGAAGAACACCACTCAATATTACCTTCTGCCGCGAGTGGACGGCGAACAGCAATTAATACGCCACCCCCTAACGCTTGATTTGTAGTCGCATAGCTTCTATCCCGTCTCCACACCAGATATCGGTCATCAAAAAGTTCAGTATCCCTTATCCCGTCAATAAGCCAGGTCTCTGTCAAACACACAACATCGTAACAATTTAAACTTCTATTTCTTCGGAATGTGGACGTTTTTGTTCTAAGCCCCCGCACGTTTTGATAGTATAAAGTGATTACCGCCATTGTGAATAACGTACCGTAGCGACAGCTATAGTATTGCAATCATATTTTAACACGAAACAATGAATTATCACTGTTGTGATAGACGAGAGTTTAAGACGATATGCATACGTTACAACTAAAAAATTACTTGACTCAATATTTTCTCTAAATAGGACAATTACAGGCAGGCAATTATAAACCTTATAATAATAGAAATAGATCGAAACTTTAAGAAATAAAAAACCATTAAATACAAAAAGATCTTGCGATAAGCGAACAAAAGGCGTTAGGCGCTCATTGCTGTAAACAAGTGCGGTTCTCAACTTATGTGAGATACCTATACCTAACAAATAATTTATCTTGCAGCTACTTAACGTGAAAGTTTCTGTAAGTCTGCCTCCGATCTTATATTTATTACTGGAGAGGTTACATTTTTTCTCACGAATATTTTGCAACCCTTCACCCATATAAATGAAAAATCCAGCTCTTTTGCCAAAGTCTTCGTTTTGTTTAGCAAACTTTTATTGTATATTGTCAGGTGATCGTTCACGAAGATTCTTTTGTCACCAGTTAACCCCAACTTTGCGGCAGTAAAAGGCTTGCATGACCTTGCGGCAGCTACGAAGTCTTCTTTGAGGTACCTATTATGCAGGGAAAGTATAATGTTTTTGATATTCTGACCTTTCCGTGTTGGAACCCGCATTATATAATTTATGTGCTCTTTGGTCAACTTGCAATTGACAATCTCACCGATCTTGTCTATAAGTGTGTATAAGTTTTCAGATGTCGTAAATGGTACGCCTTTTATTTCAATATTGTTAATGCGAGATCTCTGGTCATCTTCGTTTGCTCTTTTTTCCAATTGAGTTACTCGCAACTGCAATGACGATAATTCTTCTTTGGCAGACCGTAAAGAATGTACTTCTTGCTCAATAAAATCCATTTTGCTTGTAAGGGAAGACACGAACTGGTGAACAGACTCGACAGAAGACTTGACGTCGTTAAGCTCCACTTTAATAGATTTTAGATCGCTTATTTGATCTTGGATAGTTTTAATATTTTGCATAAGCGTCGGCATTGTTGATATTTGAGAGGACAGGTACTTCAATTCGTGCATAATAATTTCAATTTCCGAGCTTCTTGCAGGTGTCGGGCTAATATTCTTACATGCACTGCATTTCCAAGTGCTTTTTCTCTCTCCTAACTTGCGATAGCCGGCTTCGGTTATTCCAGCACAGGGAAAATCATAGCGTTTTAGACATACACTGCATTGTACCCCATCTCTAAACTCATTTTCACACTTTTTACATTTAAACATTTTAGTAACACAGTTTCACTAGTACGAAATCAGTAGAAACTTTGAGAACCACAGGCAATGATTAAACAAACAACGTGTCTTACTAGTATGGTGTCTACCTGACGACGAATGACGAATGTTACTTAAAAATAAAATCTATTTATCCGGTTTTATTTCCTTAGGCATTGTGGCAACAAATTGAGTTGCTTCGTGAAATAAAATCCGATCGAGACGAGGTCGCTGATGCACTTCGCGATAAAGCTGGACTTGGCGAATTGAATGGATTAGTAACTCTCCAACAATTTCATGCAGTACGAGGAGATTTTGAAAAACGCATAGGTTCCGCTTACGATAAATTCAATAACCAAGAAATAACTTGGCAGGTATACATTTCAAAACACTAATATTTTAACTTTTCCAATATTATCCTCTTATAATAAACCAAATCATTATTTTTTATAGAAAGCTATTGACGATCTTCTGAGAGAGCTTAACAATAAAGCTGATTGGGTACAACTAGTAGCGTTACGGGACGATGTGAATAAAATTTTGAACGAATTACGCAGTGAAATTGAGGCAATGTTAGAAATAGTCGGTGAACCACGCGCAGCAGCCATCACAAAGAAACTATTCAGAGATGCAGCATGTTTATCTTGTTCTACACCAGCAAATATGGATATGCAAGAGACGGACACAGTACCGAAATTACCTGCTCTACCACTGCCTTCGACTCGGCCACCGACAATTGGCGCTGAGGATTCCTCAAAACCAACTGAAGACAGGGACCATAAGATCTGCTATCCTGGTCAACCAATACCACATCCAATAGATCCGAGGTAGAAATCATATTCCTTAGAGAGCCTTTATGACGTTTTCTATTTAAAGGAGGAATATTAGAACTTCTACTATTTATTTTCAGGTCACATATATGTCAGAGGTGGTGCGGCGGATCTCACACAGTGATGACGGACAAAAAGACTCGTGCACCAGTTGGAATGATAATAAGCCCAGCATTACGACGTGTGACCACAGCAGTCGGAGCCGACGGAAGAGTATACCACTAAACATGATTAATTGATAATTTTTTTCTCATACACCCATTTTAAACGTATTTGTTATTCTATTTTCAGACATACGTGGTAGAGGAGGTTGAACTTATTAGAAAACCTTGCATACCGTGCAATGAGAGGAAAATAAATACACCTGAAC
>DWPH01000186.1:0-10392 GCA_018251535.1 Autochton itylus | reverse complement strand
ATCTGTAACCAACTCCATATAGAACAGATATTCTGCCTGAACTCAATCACAGATGCGTTGCTACTCCTGAAGACTAAGTTGGTCGCCTCGTGTTAATTAAGCCGGCATCCATACCCCTGCAACGAAACGCATAAACTGTTTCACGTTAGAAATAGGTGTGACGGTGGTACTTTCCCGATCGAACAATGGTTCTACCACTTGGCGAATCATTTTTAAAATCTTATTTAAACAGAGACCTCACCTAGATCTGGCCGACTCGCTCAATATGCATATCCTGGACACTTTTTCCATGACTTCATGCAACTCAGTTGACACCAATTTCGCTTCCAGAATAGCTTTCAACAGCGAAAACGAATTGGACTGTTTCTCGTCGTTTTGGCAATCTTCCTCTGCGTACAGAAGCAACGTCTTCAGTTGCTCTGCCTCTAATGTGTGGTATTTTACGTTGCGAATTAGCGCCGTGATTGCCTGTAAGTAAAAGAGACGTTATATTATTTTTCCTTCTTAAAATAATATTTGTCGTAAACAAGATTATTTTTTTAGTACAAAGAATTATATTGTGTTTCTAAAACTTTTATGAATAACTCTTATCTAAGAAAATTTTCAATTTAATTTAATTTGCAAGGTGGTACAATCAGTATGGTTCGACCAGGAAAGTACCACTGTCACACCTATTCTATCGTCAAATAGTTAATGTGTTTCGCTGCAAGGATGTGATTGCCGTCAGACTTAAACACGAGACGACCATCTTACTCCTCAAGAGTAACAACGCATCGGTGATCGACATCAGGTAGAACCTATCAGGTAGAACATATAGAATAGTCTATATGGAGTTGGTTACAGACGTCAATCGGCGACAATGACTCATCTGAAGTGCATTATTTCAATTTAATAATAAAAGCTAAATTAGCTACATACCTTGAAAGCGTTCTTTACTAAATGGTAATTATCATTCTGTTTGCTAATTTCGAACGTCGCATACTTGTGCAAAATCGCGAAGATCGTCTTCACGATGTCCTGAACCATTTCTTCCAAAGTTGGCGTACTCACTCTAATAGTCCATAAGGAACCAATACATTTTAGAGCAACCGTTGTTACTTTGACATGGTCGCTTTTCAATGCGTCCACTAGCAAGGGTATCAGAGGATCTACAAACGCTCTACAATCCATTCTTGGAACCTTTTCTCTTTTAAGTATCACATAGAGAATATTCAAACTGAATTCGACCAGAACGTGAGCGTTTGTCTTTGAAGACGTTTTGACATGTCTTGCTTGGGATTCCTTATTTCTTTTAGGCGCTTCGGGTATTATAAAACAATCGGGTTTCGCTCGCAACATTTTCTCCTTTTGCACTTCAGTTAATTCCCTTTTAGGAGCGCCCAATACAAATTCTGGAATACTTTCTGAAGCGATGCCGTGAAGGAATACAAACAATGATTCGATGTCTATAAATTTATTTGTAACTAAACCACTCGTTATATGCATCAAGGCTTCCTGCACTTTCAGCACGATCTTCTTCGAATGATGCTTCTGTAATACCTCTTTGAATCGTAAGAGGAGATTGATCAAATAATTTTCCGTAATATTCTGAGCGACAATCATTAAAGTAACATAACTCTTTTTACTAGGTTTTGCTTCTGGCGTCTTATAGTGGAGTTTATCAACCTCTTTCTCCTCAGAGAGGGCTCCAAACAAATCATTCGTACATACATCAAGAATGTATCCAAGATTATTACTTATATCGCCAGATTTAAATTCTGATTTCAAAGCATCTAATACTGTATGAATGGTCGCCACTAAAACATGCACTTGAAAACCTCGTGTCAGCAAAAGTGTTACATGTTCTAGAAATACACCCAAATATGGCGTGCCTACGGTGATCATTATTTTCTTGACTATATCTCTCGCTGCAATTCTGACTTGTTTTAGAGGAGACTTTAGAAAAGAGCATAACTTGATTATAATGCTGCAAGAAAAATACAAAATATACAAATTGAATCTAAAATACAGACACAATACATGTTGTTTGTAATTTGTAAAATTAGGTTAACAAACGAATTGTTTGTCAACCGAATAATATCATAAGCAAGGTGAACTCACCCAGGTAGCTGATGTTTAAGCAAGTCTCCAGGGAGCCTCTGCAGCAACTTGACCAGCGCTAACGCGATGGGAACTCTTAACATGTCTTCCTCTTGTCGTGCCAGACCGGTGCGTTTACGATTCACCTTGTGCGACTCTTCGTGGTCTGTCATTTTACCGATGGCACTGTAAAATTATTACAGTCAAGATATTGTCCAAACGGGATTCTTGTAAAAGTGCTACATATGTGGAAAAGGGTAAAATAAGGGCAGTTTTATGTAGGGCTCAGACTTGCTAGGACTACATCAGTCAAATAGATCTTATGAAAACCAAGCCCTCAAAATATTATATGACACTCGTCACACGCAATCAACTTAACGTTTTACAAGGTAGTAGAACCAGTACGGTTCGACTGGGGAAGTACCACCGTCACACTTATTTCTAGCGAGAAGCAGTTCATGTGTTTCGTTGAAAGGGTGTGATTGCCGGCAGAGTTAAACACGACGCGACCACCTTAGTCCTCAGGACTAGCAAGGCAGTAGTAATTGACTTCAGGTAGAACATTTGTTCTAAATGGGGTTGGTTACAGACGTCCATGGGCGGTAGTGACTTACTATCTGGTGGACTGCGCGCACGTTTGCTACTTCAATTTTATATAAAACAATTTTATTATTTTTTAACAGCCTGGTGATTATTTTTAAACAGCAATAAGTTTTCTATAGAAAGACGTCACAATAATTAAAGAGTACTCACCGATTCAATTGTGGTAGCAGACCAGCTGATAGTGACTTAATGATTCTATTCGCTACTGATGGTGACACGCTTGTAATCCGTTCAAATGCTGGCACAGTCTGATCATTTTTCGATAATGGCTCTTCATTTTCTGGTTTATCATCATCGTGCAATAATTCTGATTCCAATTCTTCAAAATTCTCACTATCATTCACATTTTCATCTACCTGATGTTCTTTTTCAGGATTTATGGAATCAATTTCGTCTTCTTTGTCTTTTTCGGAGTTATCAATTCCATCTTCCTTTGTTTTAGCTTGAATTTTACTAGATTTTAGAGAAGACGTCAGAGCTTTAGGAAGCTCAATATCCTTAACTTTGGAAAAATCGAAATGGAATGCGTCTATTATTCCAACCAATATACGAGTCAACTGTTTCTGATGGTCAGTCGAATGTCGCATTTTATTCAAATACAATTTTAAAATTACTTCGTAATGATACCACGGCAGTAATCTGCAGCAAGTTGATATGACTTCTATGCAGGCGTCTATTAAAGTATTTTTATCAGTATACTTTTCGTCACAAATATAAACTGTGGCTAAGGGTAAAATAAAATTCGTTAACGTTCTAGGTGTTGGGAGCTTCATTACTTTCCTGAAGACCTTACTGAATTTGAGAAGCGCTCTTACACGTCTGTGTAATTGGAGATGGCACATGTTATCAAAGAAATCGACTTCCCTATCTTCCTTGTTCACTAGATGTGCCAAATCTGTGAGAACAACATCTGCTTCCGGACATTCTCTTGCTAATTCACCGAGCAATGTTATAGATTCGTTGCGCAAAATATCATTTTTGGTATCTCGTATTCCAGTTGATATTAATGACAGTACTGTATCCCTTATAAGGAATTGACCGTCTTTAGCAGATCGATATTTTAGCAACAATTTAGGCAGAATCTTTTTTAAGCATAAACCAGCACTATCGCGTAATCCAATATCCTTTTCCGTACGTATAAAATAAAAACAGTTATTGACTATCAATATAGCCAGGTCCACGCCAATTTCATTATTTTCTAACATCTGATAAGTTTCTTTATATGCATCCAATCTTCTGTCGAAATCTGGCTGTTCAATCCATCTTTTGTTGAAAGCATTCATTTCTGTTATAATGTGTGCCATTTTAGAATAAACCTCTTTACTAGTTGATATATTATCAGCTATAGAGGAGAGTAGCTTGATAATTAATTTTCTTACATCAACCATATTAACTTTATTAAACAATACGGCGATATTTTTAATATATACTTGAGGATTGCTGCTATGCCCCAAAAGATTAATTATTGTGGTAACAGCATGTTCCATGTTTTCCTCTGCCATATTCATGCAAACTTTTTTGACAAGTATTGGTAAAAGCAAGCCTAATAACTCATCACACATTTCTGGAGTCGTCACCATTTCTGTTACTCTTGAAAGAATTAAAAGATCTCTTTTATTAACAGTATTAGATTTGGCAGAGTTCGCAATACGTCTTTTCATTACTTCTAGTATACTTGGTAAATGGGGTATAAGAATTTTACTGCCATAATTAAGGTCGCTGTGTGTTTCTACAATATTCACGACATTATAAGTATCTATATTTGGTACTTCCTTTTCTTCATCATCCACTGTTAAAGTTAATAACTTTTCAATCATGTCTAGGATAACATTTACTACACCCGGGCTAGTTTTTGGTGCCAATAGTAGTTTGAATATCGCTGGTAGAGCACTCAATGAAGCGTCATCGTTATTACTTGTTATAAGTAAAACAAAATATCTGGGGTTTTGACACCACACATTGAATAATTTCAATAGTGCTGTTGGACTATGAATGCCCTCAATGTGTAGTCTAGGAATCAGCGGCCAAATTAAACTCTCAAAAACTAGTTGTAACTCATCTTTATTCCATTCATATTTATGGAATTGGTCAAATAACTTTCGCAAAGTAACTAGAGCAAGAGTTCTTAGATTTTTCATAACTTTAACATACCCAACATGCACTTTTTCTACCTGGACCAAAACATTCGCCACATTTGAACAAACAGCATAAAATATTTTTAAGAGATAAGATAGTAAGTGATTACTAATATGGCCGCCAAAGTATTCTCTAACAACGTCAAACAAGCTCAGAATGCTATGCAATTTACTTGGGCTTATGACTGATTTCAGATCTAAGTTACTTTTAATGTGCTTGTTTATTTCTATTGGCTCCATTGTCATGTACTGTTTCAGATATGAAAAAGCCATTTCGATAAATGCTTTGATCTCTTCTTCGCTGCAGCCACTCAAATACCTCATGACCAAAGCCCTTCTAGTTTGTCCACCTCCTTTCTTGTCCGCTCCTAGCTTCGACGTCATTTTACCGTATAGTATTCTTAATATAATAGGTATAACGTGTTCACGATCTTCAGGTTGGATAATTTGTGAATCTTCTGTTATTTTGAATTGAGTTAGTTCGTCTTTGAATTTCTTTTCGTCAACCAAATTCTGCAGGTTACCTTTATATGCTACAACATTCTTGTTTTTGTAGTTCAATACACAGTCCAATGCGTACTTTTGCAGTCCAGGATTTTTATTCTTTAAAAACTCCATGTAAAGTTCCCAAAAAACTGGTTCCTTATGAAGAGCTCTTGGATTTTTGAATTGAGATAGAACTTGCATAATATTTATCAGAGTTTTAAATACAGCCTTTCCGTTTACTGTCTCTTTTACACTATCTAAAGCTTCATTAATTTCTTCTATTGTTTCTTCATTCTCATCTATATTGGTTTCTGCAACCTCCATCTCATCTTTATTATGAGATTCAATATCAACTTTAAGTGCATTTGTATGATCATTCCTCCTGTATTCCTCATCAATGAACTTAAGAAACAAAACAACAACATCTCTATTTCTTGCTTCACACACTTGAATACAATTAGTCATTGTTTTGAGAATTAAATTTCTATAATTGTATAGATCAGGTCTTTCCGAAATACTACTGTAGTTTAAATATAAAGTTCTAAGAATATCATTATCTATTTCAACATCAGACTCAAAGTCAAATATTTTCATGTTGCATTTTGCATTTGCGAAAGAAGTCACCAATGCCTTGTAAAATGTAGGCCAAAAGGCATCACTTGACAACGAATTTCCAAACCCAGCAATTATCTCTGTAACAGGTTCCCAAAGTAACTTAAAATTTGCGTACAGAACTCCGAGCATATAATCTAAAGGAAAAAGATGAAAATCGGTGCCTTTTGCCAGTTCGTACTGAGTTGTATTAAACGCCATCTTTTGCAACATGTTAAGCTGAGTCCTGTACTCTTGTATAGAAGGCGTTATACTTTCCACAGCAAAACAATTACTAAAAATTGAAAATTTTTCCACACTAGCTCCAATTTCCGCTACTTTGTTAAGTTCTTCAACATTTTCAAACAGTTTATAGATGTGTGTGGTCAATAAACGAACCTGAAAATGAGCAATATTAAAATGAAGTATGGACCTAATAATTCGCTTCTTTATTTATGCCTTTGCGTTTTTGTTTTAATGGTGATATACGACGGACTAGGTTAAATTGTTACCAAGCTAGATTTGGGTAATAGTAACGAGTTTGTCAAAGACAAATAAGGCTCCTTGCAATTGCATCTGGGCTTTCTTATAGCTCAAGGAATGACTAACTGTTTATGTTTTTTTATCTGATTGAATTAGCAAACGACCCTGCAGTCCACTTGGTAAGTGGTCACTACCGTCCATGGACATCTATGCCCAACTTTATATAGATCAGAGATTTTATCTGAAGTCAATCACAGATGCGTTCCTACTCCTGAGGAGTGAGATGGTCACCTCATATATTAGTGAGCCGGCAACCACATCCTTCCATCGAAACGTAAGAATTAGTTCACGGTAGAAATAGGTGTCGTGGTGGTACTTCCCCGGTCGAACAATATTCAAAATAACAAAAAATACTTACAATGTGAAAGGGCGATGAAACATTGGTTCTAAGATAGGAATCAACTAATGATAGTATCGGATATGTTAACCCATTTTCAAGTTCATATGCTGTCAAATATAAGTCAACAAGATGCAATGCAACCAAATAGTTAGGATCTGCAGCACATGGTAGAATAACGGGCAACAGAGTATCCATATCACAAATTTCTTTTAGCTTCTTACAGCTCGATATATGTATAGCACACTCTGTTGTGCTTGCCAGCACAAATATAATCTTTCTGACACATCTCGAAAAAGGTGTAGTGTCACAATGATATTTATTTTCCTCTGTAGGTTCTTGAAGATTATAATTTGCTAAAGCATTTAAGAGGTTAGACACTAGTTGACTTAATTGCTTAATACAGAAGTCTACATCAAGTTTCTCGACATGTGGCAAACAGAACAACACATTCATTAATTTATCTGGGTGATCAATAATATGTTCGATATTGCAACTGAGTACATTCTTACAGTAGTCCATAAAAAGCGGTAATCCCTTCCCAAAATCAAGAGGATACTTCACCCACTCAAATAACTTGAGGCCATTTTTAGAGAGAGGTGATTTTTTTAAACATATTTTTGATAAGGCACACATGGCGTTCTCATCAAAATTAGACTGAACCACGTAGTTTAAGAATGGTGGCAGAATGTGCATATCAAACTGGGAATAATCAATCACATTCTGTACAAAATTCACCAAGATGTTAGGGTACGGTACAGGCAGTAACACTTTGACAATAATGCCAGCATGTTCTTGTGATAATGTAATGTTTGGTGACAGAAGCAATAACGCTCCAATTTGAGAGCATATTTCTAGAACACTTTCAGAAGATTGCGCGCATATAACCTTCACCAGTAATAACGCAAATTGGGGTGGATTTGTCAAGTATTTCCCTTTCTGATGTTCAATGACTTGACCTGCCAAACGGAGAATATATTCCAAGCTCCCAGCTCCCAGATGAAAATTTTCATCATCTTCTTTCAAAATTTCTTCAGTGTATTTTAGAACACTATTCCAGAAAATTGGAAATTCTTTATGTGATATTGCCTGTAGACTATCTTCTATAGTTTGTGTGAGGACTTTAAAAAGAGTTTCCTGATGTTCAGTTTTTTCCTTCAGATGTTGCAATAAAAAAGGCAGAAAGCTTTCAACACAGCTATGAAATTTGTTACCAACTCCTCTGAATATCTCAAAAATTAGATGACCACAACCAGTGATAGCCTGAAAAACATATTAATTTATAATAAATATCAGATACCTATACAGTAATCTACAGAACACATTTGTTATTAAACAGTTAATAAACTTATTGGTTGCGCCTTAGTGAAGAACTGTCTAAATAACGAAATGCACAGGAGATTATATTTCAAAGACTTTTAAATATAAAGTATCGTAAGGTAGCTCATTTATGGAAAATTTTGGCAAAAATTTGAATTCAGATTATTCCTGTAAAATTTAAACCCATTCAATAACTGTTACAGACTAATATGACGCTTGGAATGATAACGCATAGGATAACTCCTAATACTTGAGATAGTAATGGGTGGATAGATATCTGTCCATTAGCATTTCCAGTTCCACTGCTGGAAACAGGCCTCCCCTGGTATTTTTTGCCAATCACCTAGCCTGGCATCAGCATTGGTGACGATAGTGGATGTTAATCTTACACAGGAATATGCTGCCCTCTCCTGTTGTCCCTTGTGGCATGGTGCTATCCAAAACTAACACCACACAGCAAGAGCCGTTATTGTCTGACTATAATAACAAATTCTGGAGCACTCCAGCACCACTGCTCTATTGAGTTACGCACAAACTATACAATCATCATGCACAAATTTTGTATTTCACTAAAAACATCTTACTTACATTGTCATTTGTATGTAGATAAGTAAGAACAAGCTCAATAAACCTCTTCTTGTCACGAATATCACGAGCAACGAACGCGAAGCTCTCTGCTGCAAAGTTATTGATATATTGAGGATGGGATTCACTGAGAAGTGGTATTATCCTCTTTAACACGACAGCTATGTCCTTCTTCAAGAAAGGTTTTAATATTTTGAACAGGAACGCTAAACAGACTAATGTCCATTCCAGTCTTTCTGCATCTTTGGTGTTTAATAAACTTATAAGTATATCAAGAAACCTTGGAAAGTGTGGATAGAAGTCGCTCCTCAGGTCCTTGGCTAGTGATACCAATATTCTGAAATAAAAAATGTACATTAAATTAGTTTACAAGTTGTATTGGAGTGTTATGTGCAGCCTAAAACAGTACCATTTTCTTTCATTATCACATGCAATATAATATAATTTTTTTTTTATATGATTGAATTAGCAAACGAGCATTCAGTACACCCAATGGTACGTGCTGTCATTCATTCATTTTGCTCTATAGCTATTCATCTAATATGGTCACTTACATGCATAGTCAAGTACAGTCACAGTCACAGCAAAAAAAAGAATGTATGAAGCTGCAGGCAACTGCTAGTAATCGTATAAGAGCATTATAATGTAATTTTATGTATATTGAATTATACATATTTAGTTTAATATGTTGAATGTCCTCTAAAAAATTATAATACTAAATTTACTATCAATAATACTTACTCTAATAACGGTTGTAAGCACAACTGGTCTTCTAATTTCAAATATCTGTCAAGTATCTCAATGACCTCATCCTTTTTGTGTATCAACTGTGGAACTGTCACAATGCCAAACACTTCTTTTTTAAACTTTTTAAAGTTTTCCGTCAAGTTCAGGCCATGCCATTTTTGTACTGCCAAGTTAAAGTGTGTTTGATTCTCCTCTGGCTGACTGGAGTAAGCATGCTCTATGTGGTAGAGCGCTGCATGTCGGATGTCTATTGAGTTTATACGTTCAGCGAAGGGCACAAACTGAAAAAACATTAATACATTATTGATTTATGAATATATTATTTTTAATGTTTTTCATGTTTGTTGTCCACCCATTACTGTTCTACAGGTGAAGATGTCTCCTTTCAGAGTAAGGGGTTTACATCAGAGTCTACCATGCTGAGCAAGTGCAAATTGGTGATCTTCATATATTTTTACAACTCTCAGGCATGTTTATGTTTCCTTTCAAAACTTTTTACAATTGTAGCAATAGTAATTATTTTTTAAGGTTAACATAACATTTTTAAATCGAGGAATTCGTTATATTGAACCTCATTATATTAAGTTCACAGTGTAATTTATTTTGAGCGCCGATAACTTGACCTATTTTTCAATTCATTGTATGTATTAGGAGGAAACTATAGCGCAAAGAGTGTGCAAGCTATTTTAACGTGAAAATATTTAAGGGTACTTGCAGAGAATCTGAAAAACTGTACATTAGAGCGCATGCGAGCGAAAACGCTTGTGAAAAATAATATTTCCTAAAGCGATTTAATATTTTTGATTGAATAAGTACATTAAAATACCGTATTTTATCCACAAATTGAATTTCCATAATTTTTAGTAACCTAAAAGTACTAAAAATGGACTCACCCGAAAGGTATTGGTCGACTTATGTTTTACAGGTTTACTCTTCATGGTTATTACTTACGCTACTTCACTAATT
>DWPH01000185.1:0-10392 GCA_018251535.1 Autochton itylus | reverse complement strand
GCAAATGGAATGATAACCGTGGCTTGTGAAAATCTCAACCGATGTACAAAGTCCTAGTTATTATCATGGAATAACAGACGTTGAACTTCGTCGAAGTCTTATGGGCGGTTTGAAACCATCCGACGTAGGTTGACCGACAACCCGTTTCCTCTCCATCAATACGTATTGCAGGGTAGTAACCAACCCGTGTCAGATTCTTTTCAAACCGCCCACACATTTACGCTACAAATAGGTGTGACGATGGTACTTCCCCGATCGAACTGTATTGGATCTACCACCTTCGAACACCACTACCACTTTATCTGTAGTTTCTACAATACAGCTACAATAGAAAAACTGTAGCAATGCTATTCACACGTAAGCACTGCTTACTTTTTTGTCGTTTTGGTGTTAATGTAGTACGTGTGAATTGCGACTTGTCGCTCTTCACTTCACGAGCTGTTCACAATGTAATTAAATTTTAATTAGGCGCTTTTGGTCGCGGTTTCTATAAGTTTACACTGTTAAGTGTACAGTTTGAGAGCTATAGGTGGTAATATATATTTTAACTTTGTTTTAAAGCTCTTTTCTACAATTAGGTTAATAAAACAGCTTAACAGATTAAAATAAAAAATCCATAGAGCTTTTCTATCACAGATTACAAATGTAAACTAGTTTTTAGTAGGTACGAGTACATCTTATTTAAATGATAATTGAAGACTGAGTATATTAATAACAACTCAAATGTGACTAGATTATTTTAGGTCTCAGGTCCCTAAGGCCTAAATTGGTTCTGATAATAACAATCGTCAAATCAAATAGTGGTGGTAAAGCAGATCAAAATTATAACACATCTACGCGCAAATACCTATATTCATGATTCTGAGTCCGGGTTCATACGTGTTTTCGTCATTTGGTTTCCTACTTCTATTTCTTAAATCGAAACCTGAATACAAGACTCTTAAGTGAACTTAAACAAGAGGCGATCGTCTTAGTCCTTAAGAGTAGCAATCGGTAATCGACTTCAAGTAGAACCGCTGTTCTATACGGAGGTACAGACGTCCATGAACGACAGTGACCGTTTACCATCAGCTGCATGCTCGTTTGCTTCTTCAAATTAAAAAAAAAAAAAATATTTCACAAGTTTGTTTCTTTTCCAAATGGAAAATATCGGACTGTCGGGTGTAATGATTTTATTCCAAATAATTTTTCAATTTTTCCAATTGCCAAGATCAAAAAACTGCAATACAAAAATACGTCTCTCATACATAATCTAAACTGGCAAGGCACGTACGAGTACTCGTTCGGAAATTTCTGAACGGAAAAAAATTTGACGTTCACTTCAAAAGTCAACCATGCCATTCAGTTCAAAAGAACGAAAGTCAAATATTTCACTGACTTCCGAATCTAAATTCCTGGTAAGGAAACCCGATCAGAAACTGTATATAAGCGCCACTACTAGACTTACTTTACCATTCCTTTGTAAGTAGCTACGTCTATAATTTTCGCTTTTATGTAAATAAAAATAATGTGTAACTTGTACGCTTACACGTACTTATTGTTTAGTAAAGAAATTACCTACTAAAATGGTGAGTACAGGACCATGAATAACTTAGAATTTAAACTAAGTAATGAAAGGGTAAGAACTTTTGAAAGGTCTGAGTAAGTAGATATTATTATTTCAACGGTATGAAAGTTAGAGCGTTCTATAAATTTCTGATGCCAACTTCTATGTTACTATGTTCAGTTTCGTAGTGAAACATTAAGCATACAAATACAACGATGGGTTCAATCCCTCATTGTTGAGAAATGAGTGGCTGATAACCGCAAATGGAATGATAACCGTGGCTTGTGAAAATCTCAACCGATGTACAAAGTCCTAGTTATTATCATGGAATAACAGTCGTTGAACTTCGTCGAAGCCTTATGGGCGGTTTGAAACCATCCGAAATGGGTTGGCCGACAACCCGTTTCCTCTCCATCAATACGTATTGTAGGGTAGTAACCAACCCGTGTCAGATTTTTTTCAAACCGCCCATAAGTCCTCCGACGTGGTTTAACGACTATTATCCCACGATAACAACCGGACCGACGGCTTAACGTGCTCTCCGAAGTATATAAGCGTGTAAATTCCACCACTAGGGGTCACCAACGTGTTATGAATAACTTATCTTAAATGTGAACGTTCATAGTAAAGTCCTACATAAACCTGACTTCGCTGGTTAGTTATTACAGGCGATTAATTTGAATTGTAAAAAGACTAATCGCTCGCTAGCGCTGACCGGAAAGTAACTGAATTCCTTGAGCTTTTTACTTTAAAGCTAAAACATTATGCTACATGTGGATCATATTCGTTTGATGTTTTATTTCAAACATTTCAGACATTTTCAAACATCTAGTTTCAATTATTATTAGACTTAACTCGTAATAAGTAAATCTTATTAGTACAGGACGACCCCCGGCCAGGTGAACTGATGATCTGAAGAAAACGGCGGGTAATTGCTGGATGTAGAGGGCTGAGGGTCGGTCGGAGGAGCACAAATTAGAGGAGGCCCATGTCCAGCAGTGGACTATTGCTGATGGAAGAAAAAAGTTCATCCTGGAAAGATAATTAAATCTGTTCAAGTCTTTATAAGAACAGCTTTTTACCCGACTGCATCAGAGAGAGGGTAATGTTTTTCGAGCGAGTGTATGTATAACGGCATGACGAATTTTAAGATAATATGTCATTACAATCGTCTCAGTTATCATAGGGACAGGCTGTATATTTTTATATTTATTTATTTACACTACTATCAGAAACGCTAACATAGTTGGTCGACATACAAATTTGTCATGCAAGCTACGATAATTACAGAAAAACGTGTGACATCACTCCGTAATGATCCTGAATGTAATTAAAAAATCTTCCTTAGTGATAAGGAATAAGGATACACATTTAATACAGTTAAACAGGGGTTTGACAGATTGTTTGAAAATCCGCTAGATTTAACTGGGTTTCAAACCCCGACCCTAAGTTACGAGCTCGAATTTCAAACCACTACAAAACTTTAAACTATCTTGGGTCGAAATACGTTAAATCATGTTTACCATTGCGCTTATCTGGCTTATCCGAAACCACGTTAGCTGCAAGCGATTCATTTGAATTGCAAACTCTAACCGCCAGCGCTTAACGAAAAGAAACCGCAAGCTTGTGGTTTACATATAGCCTGATTTTCATTAAGAACACAAATGAGGGGTACAAAGTACGCTTTAATAGCAAATATATAAAAGCACTAACCTTGTGGTCCTTCAAAAAACAAGCAAAAGGTCCTTAAAAAAACAAATACACGCGCATTTTTGTTCAGACTCTACTAACTGAGCTATGTTCGACATAATTATGTATAGTAGACATAGTGTTTGTTTATATTTGTTGCGTTATAATAGCATTATTTTATTTATTTATATAGTGTGTATATGTAAATTTTGTGTCTGTATTTTTATATTTATGCATTTAAATAATTTATTTCTAGCATCCACCACAATTATTCATCATTAGGGATTGACTGGTGAAGAACGCTATTAGACATTATGGTCGCCCTTTGTAACCTCTAGGTTCACAATAAAGAGTAAATAAATAAATACATATTATATTCTAAATAATTCAAATCAATAAAAGTACAATATTTTATTTTTTAATAACTTATGCAAGGCTCTGAAGTTTTAACACATATATGAATAAATTATAAAATTTTGTTACATTTATTGGAAACTGACTAGCACATGTACATGTGTACCATACATACGGTAGTATACCTATTTCTTTCTTCCAAAAAATCGACTCATTATTGTTTTACCTATTCATCAATCTTTTGATGTTCTCAATTGGACATCTGCTTCCCCCGTGGGGGTTGTTGCCAATAACCACAATCACGTCTCCCGTGTTACATCATGGTGATATTACAAAAGAAAGCGCTGCTGCCCATAAAATATCCTAGATTTTATGCCGTAATCGCCTCCACATCCTCTAGCAGAGAGTGGTGCTATTCAAGTCCGCATAATACGCATTACTTGGACCTCAGAAGAATTGGCATTTTGGATGATTCGTATGAGAGATTACTCTTTCAAAATCTGTAGAATCTTCAAAAATATAAATTACAATAATTTCCTGTCATACAAAAATATATATCAACATGATCTATTTCTCATAACAAAACGTGCTTTATGTACCTTGACAAGTAATTTAGGGATGCGCCAGGAAACGTTAGATGTCCATAATGATACCATTCTATAATTCCATTGTAAAAGTTTTCGCATACAAACCACGGCTCATCTATTTTTATTGGGAAGGGGCAAGGGAGACGTTAAATTATATACGATGACGGATTAAATTGACTGTATGAGCATGTTTTAAAATTCATTCAGCGAAATGCAGGGGAAAGCAAAGCCAAATGTTTGTACCTACTTGTTTTATGCGTCTTTATTGACTGTTTGGGTAAACGTGAGGAATTCGTAGGAAAGATACGTTTAAGTAGATCTCGTTTTACGATATTAAAGTATAATATTTGCGATACGTGGCTGTTGATAGAGCTGTTTGTTATTTTTTGTGTATAGATTATGAGTGTATTTTTACTTTTACGGTATTTTTTTTAATAGCTTCAATTTTGACGTTAATTTGATTTCACGTTTACGATTAAGTATTTTACACTGCACTCCATTATATATTTAGACGTTTGATAAATGTATAACAATAGTTTCAAGGTGGTAGAACCAGTGCGGTTCGACCCGTAGAGGTACCACCGTCACACGGATTTCTAGCATGAAGCAGAACTCCTTCACGCAAAAAATCCGTGAATGAACATGAACTTATGAACTTGCTTTTCGTATGAAAGGTGTGATTGCCGACAAACTTACATACGAGGCAACCACTGTAATCCTTAGGAGTGGCAACGCGTCTGTAATAGACTTCAGATAGTACCTCTGTTCTATATGGAGTTGGTTACAGATGTCCATGACCGACAAAGACCACTAACCATCAGGTGGATTACATGCTCGTTTGCTACTTCGATTTTATAAAAATAAAAGAAAAGTTAGTAACACTGTCTCCAATAAAACACTTGTGTAAAGTGTGTACAAAATTCCGATCCAAAGTTCTCGGTCTCTTAAAGTACCTACTGATATCTAGAATTGGACCAAGGTTCGTCTACAATTTTCTTCTGAGCAAACAAATGAATTTTTAACTCCACAAATACACTTTGTACGTAATTAATTTAGTAGTTGAACTAAGTTTATAATTCAAAAATAGTATATTTTGTATTAAGTTTAGTTATTTTTACTAATAACCCTGTAGGCAGTGATAGCTTAGTGGTTGAATCTTGACCTCTCAATCAGGGGTCCAAGGTTCGAATTCAGGCACGCACTTATGATTTTTCAAAAAGTTATGTGCGTATTAGAAGTTAATTATCATTTGTTATAACTGTGAAGGAAAACATCGTTCTTAAAAAAAAGTTCTCAAAGGTATGTGAAGTCCACCAACTTGCACTTGGCCAGCGCGGTGGACTGTGGCTTAACCCCTCTCACTTTGAGATGAGACCCGTGCCCAGCAGTGGGACAGTAATGGGTTAATGATGATAATAATGAACCGTTTCGATGTTAATCAAAAAGAAGTAAGAGTCAAAAAATCATTCCTTAACATTTTTTCGACAACCCCTGGGGCGGAGCGGTCATCATGTCGATCTGACACGCAATGGGTTCCAAGTTCGATCCTCGGCCAGACAGATATCTGAACGATGAATTTGGATTTCTTTTCTGGGTCTGGGTATTTGTGTATCTTTGTATGTGTCCTTGGCATTCACGACACAGGAAAACATCGTAGTTTGAGGTTATGAATGTAGAAAGCGTTTTTTTTTTGTTTTTACAATTCAAAACCAATATTCCAATGACTTAGCAACAAATTGCTACTCTCACGCATTATACACGTACTTTAAACTGCAGCCATATAAAAGAGAGGTGGGGTAACGCGATAAGGCCAGCGGACGCCTTAGACAATGGAGCCATGCGCCCAACTTGTCACGTACATCGTGACAAGACTATGCCCTCAGTGTACTGTGTACTTAGTACGTGTTTATTCACAGATTTTGTACACATATTCGTAAACGCTGCACAATATTTTTAAGTACTCCTAAGTAGCCCTAAGTACATGAAGTACATCGCCATACAGAAAACCATAACTCCTATTAAAGCTTGAGAACTGTTTTGATGTCACATCTTCCAGGTCTCCAGTTAAAAGGACACACTCAAAAGAATTTCAAAAGTCGTTATAATGATTTTTTACTCTTAAATTACTCTGATATGGCTCCGAACTTTTCTTGTCTCATTGCTGGGCAAGGGTCTCTCACAATTGGAGGAATTACTTTTAAAAACCTATTTTTTCTTATCATTCGTATTTCTCAAATACCTCGAAATATGTGAACTTTTGAACGTTAACAAAAGTGATATGTAAATTTATTAGGATTAAAAATAATCTTTCATATACTTTTATGTATTAGTGTTTCATTATGGTCTAATTTCGACTACCGTGACAGGCGACTAGTTTTAAGAAATAAATAAAGTTTAATAGACGTATAATATATATAATATTAACTTTAAAGAACGTGGACGTCGTGACATGAAGCTAGTTCATTATAAAATGTATGTCTTCGAAGCAAACTTGGAATATTGAAGCACGTTTTCAACTCTACAAGAAGCTTTGCCGCTCACAATTATTTACTTCAAACTTAGTTTACATACTTACTTTATTTTACATTTGTCCTTAATCTTGATTAATAATAGTTTTTGCGGAAAGTTTATTTTAACACAAATGAAAGGCAAAAGCATTATTAAGAACATTTAAAACACGTACACAACGGCGGCCATCTACTTTTTTGTTATAATTTATGTAACAGGTTAATGAATTGTAAATTAAATATTTACCAGAAGTTGTGGTATTGCTATTACATTAGACGAATTTAAATATAATCTACATTACAATCAGAATTATTGAAGTTAAGAAAAAAAATGTCATGGTATTAAAAATTGTTGAAATATTTTTTATATAAAATTGTAGTCGCAAATGAGCGTGATGGTAAGAAATCAAACTGATGGTAACATGTCACTGTCTCCCATGAAAATTTGTAACCAACGCCATATAGAACAGGGGTTGCAGCTGAAGTAAATCAATCACCGATGCGTTGCCACCCCTAAGATGGCCTTGTATTCAGAAACAGATGTGACGGTGATTTTTCCTACATCGAACCAGTCAGGTTCTACCTTGAAAGAATAGATTCTCGGCTTTGATTCTATACTAATCATTTACAAGTGCAACATTATTCAGTCCATGTCGAACAACGTAATTTGTTTGTTCATTTCCTTTGGGTCAAATTCAAAGGCTACCTACATCATCACTATTACTGTTTCGCAAAGTTTTATTTTTATACGCTCTTACAATTTTTATCTATATTTTTTATAATACTGAAGTAGCAAACGAGTTCGTAGTCCACTTAATATAGATCCCATGTAGAACAGGACGCCTGACGCGTTAATTCCTGTGTAAGGAAGTTGAGTCTAATCACAAATGTGTTGCCACTGAGAAATATGTAATGATTGTCGCTTCATACGAGTATGTACGTTAACCAGCATCCTTCTACCAAAACGCATGAACTTGGTAAACATGAGCCGAGTTCCGTGGTAGATTTTATAAAGATTGAAGTAGCAAACTAGCTTGCAGACCACCTGATGCCGCTTGTAGCTTGTCGCTTTTGCCAGGTGGTAGAACAAATGGTACGTGAAGCCATTATTGCATTTCTTGAAGTGTGTTTGCCGGCTCACTTGTTTAAGGCAACCAACTGAGCTCTCAGGAATAGCACCGCATCTGTGATTAATAGAATCCTTGTTCTATCTGATGTTGGACATGGATGTCTATGAGCGGTAGTGATCACTTACCATGAGGTGAATGCTTGCTCATTTGATATGTCAATCATATATATCTATAACCAGTTCCGTATAGGAGAGGTTCTATACACCCTGCATCGAAACTAAAAAACTACTTCACGATAGAAATATGTGTGACAGTGGTCTCCGATTTCGCCATACTGGTCACTAAATTGTCATTTTATATGCCATTTCTATTTTAAACAAATTTTTGCAACGAATGATATGATGAAGTGACGTCATAGTAGCTGCGAGGTCTGCGGACGCTCACACAGATATGGCTCGAACCAATTGAGGATTAATCCTCGTACTTCGTTATTTTCTACTATTTGTGGGAGGATAGTATGAAATCTATCAAATGCTTTTGAAGGGAAACTTCTTTCTTAATGTTCCTATATTTTTGTGTTTTTATCTTATTTTAGAAAGAAGACGAAAATACTTAAAAAGCTACTGCAACCACCAAAACACATGCCAGTAGCGGTGATTATTGGTGGTGTTTTTTGCCAAGTGGAAACCTTTGTGCAGCAGTGGACCTTAAACTAACTGTTTAACGTGATCTGTGAAGCAAGGTAGCGCGCATGAAATTTTAGTCTCAGTGGTCAACATTAACTATAGCTTACAGTTACTCAGTATTGTGTAACTGTAAGTTACATATACAGTTCCGGGCCTATACGAATCCAAATTGATACTTATTCTTTGTTTTTAATACGATCACCCTTTAAAAATAATCCTATGGTAGACAAGGGAGAGCGCACAGGGGCCTAACTCTGTCATCTGCAACGGACATATGCCAAGAGCATGTATGTTCCTTTTGAACATTATCGGGCTATTCGTCTATTGTGTACCAACCGCCAAACATACATACATATTCTATATATTATCTAATGCCCTTTATATCCTCCCCACATTAATAGTACAATGCAAATTGGTACAACTTTGTAATTAAGTTACTTGAAGCATAGAAATACATTACGTCCAACAACGGATTGTATGCTGATTGTTTTCTATGACATTTATTTTTAATATTTTTTCTCTTTTTATTTTTAATTTAATAAGCATCCATAGTTTTCTATAAATTACCAAAATTCTTAAGTGCCTCTACTGATATGGAATTATTAAAAAACTATATCAATTCCTTATTGACAAGTGTTATTATCATATAAATGATTTTACTTAGTTTTGATATTATCATAATTTTGTTAATTTTTTTTAGCTTATGTATAAATCAAATATTTTAATTTATATAATACATAATATATATTTGTGGCGGGCTACTCCCTATTTGTGGTGGGAATATGGAGATGTGTTTATATTTTTAATGAGAACTTATGTACCTGTATTCCACAAAGAAAATTTGATTTGAAAAAACATTTATAGGAAACTCCACTCCCTACATACAACGATTGCAAGATTTAATATCTGCGACCTCACTCTACAGGTTTCTTTCATTGAATCAACGTACATGCTTAAGAAATTCTCAAATATACTACTACGTGGTAGAACCACTACGGTTCGATCGAGGAAGTACCACCGTCACACCTATTTCTAGCATGAAGCAGTTCATGTTAAACTCAAGGCGACCATCTTGGTCCTCGGGAGTAGCAACGCATCGACTTGACTTGAGGTGAAGTGTCTGTTCTTTATATAGTTGGTTGCGGATGTCTATGAGCGGCAGTAACCATATACCGTCAGTCCATGCTCGTTTGCTACTCCAACATTATAGGAAATAATGTACAGAACAAATACAAGTTATCCTTGCTCTCACATCATTTAAAGTAAACTAAATGCTCGGCTTGTACAATCTTGAATGATTTAATGAATTAGACCAGCTGCAAAAGTGACCTTTCAAATTGCAGTCAATCTTCATGAGAGTGAATCACCGCTCATTCAATAACTGTTCTGCAATGAAATTGAATCATACGTCACATTTATACGTACCTATGTATATTTATTCTTGTTTTATTCATGAGAATAATTCTTAAAGTGAAGTTGAGATATTACTTGGTCGACCCACTGAACGGAAAACCAGATAGCCTGGGTCAGAACGCTAGAAATCCACAGCATGTCGTAAATTTGAAAACTGGAAGCAAAATATTTTACTGCTACCCATTTAGGTTTTATTTTTACGTTATTGCTGAGATTTCCATCTCTACCTGCAGTTAGGAGAAACCTGTCCAACGATCACGCTAGTAAGTTACTCGCTGGAGATGCAAATAATGCACTGAATACCTAGAAATAAAATGTTTACAACATTTTACCGCTTCTGTTTTGTCTTTTTAAAGAGCGACGATTTCATTGCGATACGTATATCTGGAGAAGTAATAAATCGAGACACTTTTCAATTTACAAAAGAAATACAGGAGATGATATATAAATAACCGTTTTTTTAACTAAGAGATAATACAAACTCTCTATGATTTTAGACTTTTATTATCGCGGAATTGATACATTGTTTATGGTGTAACG
>DWPH01000184.1:0-10394 GCA_018251535.1 Autochton itylus | reverse complement strand
AGCAAATATATAAGATTATTGCGCAGTGAACCCTGATTTCGTGATAACAACTATATGTAGTTTGTTATAAGTTTATTAGATTTGTAGGTATCTTTGTGTTCTGGTGACGTAATCGTCCATCTTGACGATGTATGCTCCCTACTTTGTCTAGTTATGGGGCGAGACCTACGCCCAACAGTGGGACAATAAGAACTGCAGTCAGCTCGCCAGTTTTGGAGCAATTTGTTTCCATTTGTTGTTGCCGATCTGAGTGGTTTAAATGGCTATCGAGGTTAAAATCCTGCCAGAGTAGATAAAGTAATGATGAAATTTGGACCTATTCTTGATATATAATTATCAGTGCGTATGTAATTATTTATGTAACTATTCGAGTAAATATTGTGGATGTTACGAAGCCACAAAACTAGAAATGCCATAAGATACGAGCTTGAAGTATATTTATAAGTATTATTATCAATTTATTCATAATGGCTACATTTTTATTATTCAACACCAATTTCTTTATATGAATCAACGTGAAAGGACCTCTTACTTATTAAAATTCACGACAGCCGAATCGAATATAAGCGCTTCGGTATTGTTTACTCGTGAACGCGCATGCCAATGGTACGTTATGCATTCTATCTTGGAGAATGTTGCGGGAATAATATTTGTGCTTGCATAATTACGAATATGCATAGCAAAGGAGCCGTTGAAATAGGTATGGGGTCTGTGACCTGTGATTATTGTTATTATTGACTGGACAGCTTTCGAGTAAATCTCGTCGGACTTGTTTTAGCAGCTAGATAAAGTGTATAGGATCTAAGCGATTTTGCGGCATGTTTACTAGGGTACCGCGGGTAAAGAACACCAGTAATTTGCTGTTATCGATATGTTAACAGTGTCGCGTACCTGCTCGTCCACTTTCGGAGCGTCGGTGGCTCGGGTACCGCTATCGACCTCGTTGCCGCGCCCGCCGCGCCTCGCCGGCCGCACGGGACACACGCTTTTCGCATTCCCAGGCAAATTTATCCCAAACTGCTTCGGAACTTCGAACAATTTGCAGTCGACCTCATCCGTGCCGTGCACGGGGCTCATGACGTGCACTGTGTCGAACACGGCGTCGTTTTCGTTGGACGCGTCATTGGAGACGTGACCGGAGTCGTCGCTGCAGTCCGAGTGTGTATCCGATATCTTTTCCTCGGTGTGTTTATGTAACTGAAGCTTCTCGAGTTGTGTACATATTCTGGTGTCGTCTCGTGACTCCACGCACTTGACTTGTCGGCCGACGAGTGTGCTCAGGTGATTATGAAATGTCGTGTTCGCCACGCACAGCTCCTTGTGTACCGGAGGGATCACTTTACAGTTGACGAATTGGGCCGGTTCCGTTTTCGATTCCATAGCGGTCTTACATTCGAGTTTTTTCACTATGTATTTGACAGGTGACAGCGTCGAATCGATTTCTTCCGGTTCGTTTTCATTTCGTTTAGACTCCGGCGTCGGTACGACAAGGTCTCTTTTGTTGTTGATTTTTCTCTGTTGGAGCTTCGCACGGACTGCGTTTATTTCGTCCGAGTAATCCCTCACTGACGATTTCGGTGATGAAACATCTTTTTTGTCGAATGCGTCTTTCTTCGTTTTATCGCTCTGTCGCTTCGGGTCAGACTTCAAATTGAGCTGCGATTTTTGTTTTGTTTGTTTGGTAAAATCAGTCTTCTCGGTGGTTTTTCGCGAGACAATGGGCTTTTTTTTCTGAGCACACTCTCTGGCCTGGTCTACATTGCAGAGATCAACCGGAGTGGGAGAAAAAAGCGCCCTAGTGCTACTGAACTTGTTGTGCGACATTTGACTCCTGATCACCGGGATCTTACTTGGAGAACCCGCGATAGAAGTAGTGGATTTGGTCCTTTCCAAGTTAGACGGAATGAATGATTCATTTCCTATTTCCCATACACTCTTTGCTTTCTGCATTTGAGATTTAGGGGGCTCTTTATTTTCCAATGGCTTTGTGCATGTTTTTGATTTTATTTTCCTTGCTTCATTCATGTTTTTGTCCATCTTTTTTGTGGCTGTTTTCGTCTTCGATATAACAGGTACAGGTGTTGATGGCGGATTAGACAAAGTCTTTTTTAAGATTCTTGTTTTTACGTCAAGCTTCTTTAGGTCTTCTGTTTTAATACAATTAGCGCGTGACGTAGTTTTTGATGAAATCTTATACGTTGCATATTTATCGGAATTCATTTTTTCGTCGGGTACAACGGTTAAAGGTTTCAAAGGAGTCGTTAATTCTTTTCCCTTCATGTCGTCAAGATTCCATAAACTTGTTGTTTTGTCTATTGAATTGTTTCGTGTCACAGTATTCCGCGTTTTCCTCTGACTTTCAGGATCAGAATTAGTTTTTTTCAATATACAGCGCGACTCAATGATACTACAAGTCTTTGACTTTTGTAGTTTAGGTACAACAAAACTACTTCTGTATGTATTTACATCAGGCGTCAAAGACGTAGTACTAGAAGTAAATTCCGATAGTATTTTGTCAAATGACTCTAAGGCTTTATTTAACTTAGATTCCGCCGTAGTTTCACACTCTAGTTTATCATCGGGTTGTTTACCGACTATCGTTATATTCTCGTATATTGAACAATACCCCTTAGTTTCGTCGAGCAATTTGTCCTCTTCCGGTTTTGGTTTGTCCGCAATCACAATGTTTACATTCTCGTACGCGTGGTGCCGCGGTTTCGAACTGTCCGATTGGCCGTTCACAACTGAGTTGGTTATGTTAACTTTAGCGGTAAACTTTTGCACATTATCACTATTTACTTTCGCGGGTTCACTGATTTTTTTTTCGAGGCAGGCTGCGATCGCGGTCACTTTCCCGCCCTTGTGCTCGTGCGAGTTTTCAGAGCCCACTGAAAAGGTCCTGTAGAATTTTTGGATCGCGCCTTGAGCGGGGGATGCGGCCGGTTGCTTCTCGGTCGGCTTCTGTCCGCCGAATATGTTGAATACTTTCACTGCGGGCATATCGCGGGCCCGGCGCGCGGGCGGTCGCGGTCGCGGAGCGTGGATGCGCGCGCGCGTGACGGCAGACGGCGTGCATGTGCGCGGTTGCGCCGAGCCGCGCTATCAGCCCCGCGACAATAAGAAAGTCAATGTCACCCGAAGCGCCCGCCCGCCGCGGTACATCCATAATCTTCCACCTCGCAGGTTGAATACTCGGCTGACACAATCGATCACCTGTCCGCTCAAGGGACTCTTACGTAAAGCTTCGAAAGTGGCGAAAACTTTATAGGGATGACGCAACGCGTTTAAGACTTATCGATAAATCCAGTTCGGAGGTCGTAATGAGGTTTTTCGGTGACCCAAAAGCAGCAGATGTATCGTAAAGTTTATCGTAATAAGGTTGCGTAAATAGTGGAGAATTTGCCGAGAATAGAAGGTTTAATACTATTGTAACCTAATTACTTCGAACCCGGTTATCCTGCTACTAAATGACACATGCCAACAACATGTGTTCCATGTTTGATGTGTTGTTAATCAGAAAACCAGGACATCAGAAAACTGATACGAGCTATATTCTGAGGCACATCGTTTCGTAAGGTTAATGCACGTAACATAATATTAGAACAAACTGATTTTGAACATAATTTACGATCATATAACGAGTATTTTCTGCAGACATTCCTACGATAGAATTTAATTACAATTTGGTGATAACAAAAGTGTGTGTAAGGGATTAAAAATAAGTAGGTATAGGTATAAAGATATCATAGTTTTTTTATGACAATGAATGCTATTTAAGATTATTGAGTTATGTGAGAGTTATAACGGAATGCCATTACACAATTAGTAATTTAATAGGTAGTTTATTTTAGCGTTTTTTATATATTTATTGGTAGTAATGACAAGAAATATTACAATGAAACGATTAAAAATGTTTTTAAGATTATTGCAATAAATTTAAGTGTGATATAACCAGTGCGTTCCGACCGGGTAGGTACCACCGTCACACTTATTTCTGGCGTCGATCACTATATGCTTTATGTTGGAAGCGTGTAGGTGATTCAAACATGAGGCGATCGACTTAGTCTTCAGGAGTAGCAACGGTCCTGCGATCGGCTTCAGGTAGAATCTATGTTCTATATGGAGTTGGTTACAGATGTCCATGAGCGGAAGTAACTGTTTATCAGAAGGTGGACTGGATGCTCGTTTGCTACGACAATTTTATAAAAAATAATAAATGAATAATATTACTAGTTACCCAATTTTATATGGCGTGAATTCAACACCTCGTAGTACGCACGACTGGCATGATCCAGTGACTAATTACATAATTAAGTGCCGCGGCCAGACTGCGAGTTGAATTCATTAGATTAACCACGAAATCGCGACAATTACTGACTCAATTGCACTGAAATGGTGATATGACGTAATAGCTCTGTTTAATATCACCCTGTTAGATGATAAGTGAGTGTGGTTAGTGTAAATCATTAACCGTGTAGCTAAGTTATTCAATTTACGATTTCAACTAAAATACGTCAGGTTTTTATATGTTCAGTATATAACACAATACCTATTCAAATATAAAACACTTATTTAATAACCAGTGTTTTAAGTAATACTCATACGTCTCATAAAAGGCTAGATTCAATTATGCTACACTCGACTCTGTCAGCTGTCAAGTCCTTCCTTAAGACTCGCGTCCGAGTAGTGCAAATTGGTATTCCCTGCCTGTCATAACAGGCGACTGAAAGTGGGCTACGGGCGGCAGAGTGGGAGCTCTAACCGCCCAGCCAGCCGCCCCGGGAAGGACGATGGTATGTGTGGCCGCATACCGTTGTGCGTTTCATCCTTCATGCGTTTCGTTGGAAAGGTATGGATGCCGATTGATTCAAACACGAGCCGACCACCTTAGTCTTCTGGAGTTTCAATGCAACTATGACATACTCCAGATAGATCGCCTATATGGAATTTTTACAGATGTCCCTGAGCGGCAGAGACCACTTACCAGCAGGTGGTTTGCATACTCGTTTGCTACTTTGGTTTTATAAAAAAAAACCCATATTGAGTAAACACAGTATCCCAGAAACTAATTGTTGACTATACGTTACAATAATACACAAATTAACACGTCACGCGCAATATTTAATTGCCACCAATTATTACCCATTAACCAACGTGTGATCAATGTCACTTGGTGTTGTGTGAATGATACGCCATTTGACTTCATTAGAGGCACGAGTGTGTAATTCAATTTTTACATTTCATTGCGAGACGGATTCCTTCAGTCTCAACGTATATTTGAAGGTGGTAGAAATCGTCTTGTTTCGACTCTAGAGGCACCTCTCTCAAGGTGATAAGACGAATATGATTCGACCGGGAGGTACCACCACCACGTCCATTTTCGCAGCAGATTTTAGGTTTTATTGATAGATGTGGTTGCCAGCACGATGTCACATGAAGCGACCATCTTAGTCCTTAGGGAGTAGCAACCCATTTATGATTGACTTCAAATGTACACCTGTTCTACATTCTTATTAGGCTGTGGGCGGCAGTAACCACTTACCATTAGGTACACAGTTTGGGCGTTTGTTTCTTCACACATACATAAAATGTCGCTGTTTCTGTGGCAGCGGCAATTCAAGTGGAGTACGCTCGTTTGCTCGATTTTGTCTCTTAGTCGCTTCTTACTATATTCACGGGAAGAGACGACTGGTGTGACAGAGCAGTCACCATACCGGTCTCACACGCAGTGGGTTCCAGGTTCCACTCCCGCCTAGGCAGGAATCTAAATAATGAATTTAGATTTCTGTTCTGGGTGTGGGTATTTGTGTATTCGTCATTGCACCATGGAAACAGGCAGCCACTACACGGGAACATATCCCAGTGTGGGGCTGGGAGTATAGAATGAGATATTTTTTAAAAAAGAAGGGTAGGTTCTTTTCAATACCATCAATTAATCCCTGAGCGATGAGAGATTAAGCTAAAGGCGACGCACTGTCTAAATATGCGGTGAACAAACATTAACCATCCTCGCCCGCAACTTCCTGTCTACTGAGAGACGCTCAGAAAGTATTTTTGAAGTGGTACAAGTCATGACAAGTAGGCCTTAAAATTAATCCTTAATTTATCTTATAAAAACGTTATATTTTTTTTGATAGACTAAGCTGTAGGTATATATCAAATTCTGTTTTCACCTTAAAACCCAATCAATACAAAATTTACTATTTTAGTACAAATTTATATGAGGAAGTACGATAATATTTATAAAATAGATACGTTTACTGGATGTTTGGTTGCATGTACAGTGATATATTAATAAACTGTACCGTATTTGGAGCGTATGTATAAAAAACGTAGTTTTGGTGTTCACATTAACTATTGCACATTAACTATGCATGAATTGAATTGATTTATTACATAATTGAATTTTAAAACAAATTTTCTTAACTAAGACTACATAACATTACGTAACGGCTTACACTTTTTATACGCAAATAATAATAAATTAAGTAAAACCAAATCTATATCTCTAAAAGCAACCAGTAAATACGTAGGTAAAATACGCATATAATGCGTATTTTACATACATATTTACTGGTTACAAAATGAGAAAGAGATTAAAATTTAAGAGAGAAATGTTTAAAAAACATACACTATATTTTATGTCTTAATTCTCGTGACTTACACCAAACGTTCATTTAACATGTATTTGTCACTTAAGCTACAGTAGGGCTGTTAACAAATATTTGAGCGGCGCTAACGTCGCCGTGCGCCGCAGGTTATGTTTTGCATTTGAAATATGTATATTCATTGTAATTTATTGCAGCTAATATATTCATACGTATTCTCTTCAAAATGAGTTTTTGTCCTATTTTTATTGTGGTAGTTACGAACGATTTGTTATTAAAGTTCTCATTAGTTCTACAACTTGAAGAGTCAAGTTGTAGCATCTAGTAAATAGTTTGTATTCTTTCCTTCAATGCGCATTAAAGCAAGTTGTTGATATGAACCAAATCTAGGATGTATGCACGATGTACGAAAGTTTCAAATCAAAAATATTTGTAATTTACTCAAAAGTTTAAATAATATTTTAGGATATACTACGACAAGTTCGGATTCAGATAACGTTCGCCAAAAAAAAGTATCAAATCGAATACGATTTTGTTTAATTCTCCATTTTCAAATAGACCACAAAAATCCATTTACTGTGCTCTACACATCTTTGTTTCGCATAAAACAGATGGAGGGTGAAAAAAAAGACTATCATCTATCAGAGATAATCACCTAAGCCTGCAATTACTCCATAGATTATATCACATAGGCAAATTAAATGTTTTATTCGTTTCTACGTTCGAGTCGAAACAATAGCGATCGCACGGATTTCACTCGACGAAAGCGATCGTGCATGGTCGATGAAAAACCGACGACTATCAGGCGTCGACGTGCTTACCACTAAAATGCTACTTTAATTTAAAAAAAAATGAATTTTTATCGCACATTTGGGTACGGTATCTGTCAGACAGAGGGCTAAAGCCCTTTTAATGTCCTACAGCTGGGGAAGACTTGGAGCATCTATCAAGTGAGTACACGTTTGTGGCCAGACCGAGTCGGATGTTTGCAAATTGCCCGCAAGGCCTAAGACGAGGTTGGTTGGATAACCAGTTTAAATTATAACAACCGGGATGGATGATTTACAATGCCCTTCGAAACATGGTAGCGCGCCTGAATTTCTGGCCACTAGCGGTCACCCATTCAACTAACCACTGCGCTCGACCGATGTAGATCGACCGTTGATTACAAAAGGCGCGGGGCCATACACGGTTCGTAGAGATTAGCAGGAAGGAATGTGTATTCCTCTTTTGACACTCTTGTGATAATGCGATCACAACCAATACAATTAAAAACTCCGCTCGTGCAACGACTTTTCCTGTTATAAAAGTTTGGAAACGTCTTAATTCAAGTCCTATTCCGATAAGGTAGTTTCATAAGAAAAAATAATTTAAGGGAGGATTTGCCGTAATATTTCATTACGTTGTGGATGATATGACCCAGGTACGATCTATTTTTAAACGTAAAATTTTTAAAACAACTTTCTTTCTTTTGATCCGGTACTAATCGATTGCGTAAGTAGTTACGCGTTGTCCTAAGTGCGTTTAGAATGCGGTACAGTGCGGTAATAGTGGCATACGCACTGTATTGGTTAAAAGGAAACGCATTCTTTTCTGTACATTCTACAATACAGAAATTAACTATCTAATCCATACATGAACAAGACACGCGTTGTTCTTCTAAATTTATCAATTTAATTCCATAAGCCGCTTGTTCTAAATGGGGATGCGTCGATCAGTTAATATTTTTGTTTAAAAACTTTTATATATTTTAATTTATACTCTTCTACCAAACAAACTCCTTTGCGTGGACATTTAATTAGATTTATAATGCAACAATGGCTGAAGTACACAGTTAAAGCAATAACAACATGAGTGTCGTATGTTATAGAGATTCTCTATGTGTTTCTTCTGCATAAATTTCTGCCTAATTACGGCAGTTTAAGCGCAGCTGTGTTCTGATTTTATAAGTCTGACAAGAGTGATACATTTATAAGAGAAGTACCAACTAAATCGTCAGAGGTAGAAACTCATGTTAGACCATTTCACGTAGAACTCCAGTTTATCTACGTGGGATTATTATGGACGGTCATGGGCGGTAGTAACCAATTACCATCAGGTCGACTGCATGACCGTTTGGGACTTCGAAATTGTAAAAAAGTGGAGTACATATTCCTTTGCTACATTAATATATTTAAAACTTTATTGTACCTTGCCCGTGAACCTTTCATCTAAGCTAAAAACGTGAAAACAGTCATTTTTCGAAAAAGTAAAATCATCCCATCCCAGGTCCTTTTTTTTTGTAGTTTATCCATCTAAAGGAATGTATTTGTAATGTCCATAAATGACGGTGACTACTTTCCATCAGGTAGCCCGCCTACCTTATCGTTAACATTTTTTTTATATATTTAAACTTATATATAAAAAAATGTTTCACTAAATAAACAAATACAAGGATTACAATTCTCATCTCGCGTGCGTTGCCCGTGACGGCATTTTAGTTGCCTAGATTTACTATCGCCATTATGTCGTGGGACCTCATCGAATCTGGAAAGTTGCATTCTCCACATGACCCTCGGCGACGCAAGAAGTGCACGTAAAAGTGAATTGGCCATTTGATTTGCATTTGATTGAGACCTGTTACAGTACGTGAGGTCCGACGAGCATGTAAACATTCTTATTAACTCCTAA
Organism: Autochton itylus; assembly: GCA_018251535.1. NCBI lineage: Eukaryota > Metazoa > Arthropoda > Insecta > Lepidoptera > Hesperiidae > Autochton > Autochton itylus. The sequence goes on along the minus strand of DWPH01000184.1, from coordinate 1,116 downwards.
CGACCATTCATAATTTATCATGAGGTCAGGAGAGAGGAGAGGGTGAATAAGCTTTCAAACGTTACATATCATGTGACGTTCCTTGAAGATGTGAATAAGCGTCGTAGCAATTTTGTAGCGCTAACAGCTACTGTGTTGTGGTTCAAAGGGGAGTTATAAGAGACATCTCCGAAGCGTTCCAAAGTAACTATAACTTACTACTAAGTTATAGAGACTTAGTATAACTACGACTTAGCTAATTACAGACTTCAGGGATAGTACCGCATTTGTCGCCGCCCTAGGTATCCTAAACTTATCTGGGATTGATTACTGATGGTCATAAAATATAAAAAATGAAAAAAAACTGTTCTCATTTTTTTAATATTATAAAATATTATATAATGAAGTAGCATAGATCATGCAGTCCAACTGATGGTAAGTGGTCACTGCCGCACATGGACATCTCCACTCCAACCAACTCCAACAAAGGCTTTACCTAAAGTCAATCACCGATGCGTTGCTACTTTAGAAAAAATAAGATGGTCGCCTCGTAGTTATTTGCCGGCGATTATACCTTTCCAACGAAACCCGTGAACTGCTTCGCGCTAGAAATAGGTGTGACGGTGGTACTTCCCAGTTGAAACCGTATTGGTTCTACCACCTCGTAAACGTGAATATCCTTTCATAAACGACGCTTAAATATACCACGAGTATCATCACAAAGACATATATGTATATAGAGAAACGTCTCGGAGTATCAATGTACGATGCTAATCCGCGATCTCAGTGTATTCTCGTTCACACAGCTTTACAATTCAATGGCGTTGCGAGCCGTTACGTCTCAGATTTATACGGTAGTTGCTCGATCGCTGCTTGTTATTCCACCGCTATTGTCACATTCGCAGAAATAAAAGTAACGCGAGACATCTATGTATGTTTAGGATTCACTAACCGAGTCGTGGGTAGAGATTCCCGAGCGAACTACGACGTTACTGATTAACAGTTTTGTTGCGTATTGTACGAGAAATGTAGTGAAAATAAATCACAGCCGTGAATCGGTGAATGAGCACGTTTTGACCGAGGGGTACCACCGTCACACTTAGTTCTAGCGTAAAGCAGTTACTGCGTTTCGTTGGA
>DWPH01000183.1:0-10399 GCA_018251535.1 Autochton itylus | reverse complement strand
AGATAAAAAAAAAAAATAAAGAATAAAGAAATAGACAATTTAAGATACAGACAAGTAAAAATACAGTTTAAAGAGAAGAAAGAAAAGAAAAAAAAGTAAACTCATAAGAAAATTTTACTGGTAATTATCCAAAATAAGACATTGTAATTAAATGCCAAACTAATACTGTCATGAAGAAACTTATTTCATGTACGCATTACCACAAAATTATTACCAATATATGTGTTGATATCGCCCTATAATCACACTCTAAGAAAAACATTCGAATATCAAGGCAATCACATCAGTCTGTTATGTCTATCACTCACGATCGAGAACCATTAGAATTCTCCTACACCCTGTTTAATATCATACGCAACCGTATTCGTACCAAATGGCAGACTCTTTTGAATTGTCCGGTTTGTCAGTTCGACTTAAATTTCGTCGGTCATGCCTCATATTTGGATCTTCTCTGTCTTGTAAATTGTCATCTACTACAGCCCGTGACTGTTCCGACATTGGTCTGGGATGTTCATTAGTAGGTCTATCATTACTTTGACACGCTCCATCACCTATGACAGTTGATATTCTATTGTAGACCAAATATGTTGGGTTTTCCTTAATAGGTGTACTCTGAGGCTTGCTGTTTAGAGTTACGTCAGGATTGTCATCAGTTAAATAAACGGTTCGCCGAGAGCCAGCCGTACCAAATACAGGTGAAGGTGTAGAAGCTATAAAAAAAATATATGTATAGATACAAATACTCCAAGATTTCGTTGTTAAGATTAAAAATATTTTTGGTAAAACTTACCTGCCGGTAAACCCGTTTCAGACTCCAAGCCTTGAAAACTGTTCCGGTGCGAAGGCGGAACTGCTTTATGAGGTCTTCTTCGTAAAGATGCTCGTATGAGTGCGTCATCCCCCCCGCCACCACTATGAATTGATGCTGTGGATAGTCTTCGAACAAAATTACTTTCATTCGTCAACCTAGGTTCCAAGCTGTGGATGGAACCAGACATTTCTAAATTTTCAGATTTTTTCATTATACCATCATCAAACCTTCTGCTAAAATTAGAATCTGAACTATGTCTTGGTGAGTCTGCACTGGGATTTGAGGAACCTTGGTCTTGGTCTGATATTTTCGATATTTTCTCCACGTCTTGACCACCTGGATCGGATTCGCCGGATTCCGAGCCCGCAAGTGTCAGTTGTGACTTAGAACGGCTAGAATCTTCTATTCTCTTATTATTTCTGGTGGGTACTTTGTTAATTAAATCAGTGCCAGCTTTACGAACTCTTTTAACAAATGATGCACCAAACCCACGTCTTTTTGTCGTACAATTGTCGAGTTTTTTATAGTGTTCCATAATTTTTTCTTCTAATTTTTCTTTTTGTCGGCAAAGCGCATTTACTTTATCTGCAAACATTTTTTCCTCTTCGTGATAATGTTGTTTATCTTTCAAAGAGTGCGCTAGAAGTTCATGATATTGTGTAAGGAGTTGTGACACATGATCCATTAATGATCTCCTATCAGCATCCAAACTTTTATTCATTTGAATTAACATTTCACAATGTTGATTAGTTTTACTTATTTCTAGCTCCATACTAGTAATTACTTCTAATTTCGTATTAATTTCACCAGACATTTCTGTATTCTTTAACTTTAACTGTGTTACTTCACTTCTAAGATTTCTATACTCTTCTTGCATATTTCTGTACTCTGTTTTCAGTCTGTCACTCGCAGTAAAAAGGTTTCTAAAGTCTTCTTTTAATTTCGAATGTTCAGCTCTAAGGTTAGTTAAATTTCTAGATTCTGTCCGCAGATTTTCTCGTTCAATTTCTATATCTGTAATCTTCTTTTCGTAGCTTGTCAGTTTTTCCTTTAATTCTCGATTTTCCAACTTCAAATCTCGTATAGCTATTTTTACAGGTTCCTTCTCACTCAGAAGCGTTTCATATTCTGTGTTCAATTGTTCATGAAGAGTTTGTAAAGCAACTTGATCACGTAACAGATTATCCTGTTTGTCTTTTAAAACTTCTAGTTGCTTAATAATTTCTTCTTTCTCTGCTGCTAGTTGACTATTAGCTAGTTGCAATGTCATTTGTTGCGATATCAAAGAACCATTTTGCGAATTTAAAGTCGCTACATTTACTTGTAGTTTAGCATTTTCAGCTTGACAGTTTTCAAGTGTAGCTTGTACTGCTACCAAATCGGACGACAGTTGTTCAATTTGAGGATTTATAACGTTCTCATCAAAAGCTGGATTCTTTGCATGATCACAATTGCAAGCAACTAATTTAGTCAAATTAGCCTTAGCTGCAATTTCAGAAATTGTGTTTTCGAGGTCAGTATTAGTTATGATTCTTTCTAATAACTCTTCTACGTTTAATTCTTTGGATATTATATCTGCCGTATTAATTCCAAGCTTTTCCATACAATTTCTCAATTTATCAAAGTTAACTTTTTCTGATATTAAATCTTTCTGCAATGTCTGAATTGTTTCCGTATCTATCTTCTTATGTGACTTTAATTCTTGAGTTTTTTGTTCTAAATCTTGAAGTTTCCCTGCCATAATACTATTCAATTCTAACTGTCTGGTCAGCCTCTCGATTTCTTTATTTTTTAGTTCAATGTCAGTCGTTATAGTATCAAGATTAACGTCTTTTTCCTCAACAGCCTCTCGTAATTTGTTTACTTCTCTTTGCAAGTTGTGTGTTTCTTTTTCACTGTACGTTAACTTAGTTTTAAGCTCTTCGGTCTGAATTATAAATCTTGTAACTTTATCTGCTTCAGGTTTCACTATATTTAATTCTTTAGTTCTAGCATCCAATGTTTTCTCTAAATCATCCGCCCTTCGTTGTATTGAGTCGCAAAGCATTTGAATTCTTTGCTTATCTTTCGTGAGAGATTCTAAATGTCTTTCAAAATCTTGTAATTTATTTTTTTCAGAGTCCCGATCTATGGATTGTCTATCAATAAAAGCTTTTTGGCTATCCAAAGAATCTTGAAGTTTACGATTTTCTTCTAGAGCGTTTTTAAATACTTCTTCTAATTCAGAATTCTGTAGCATAAGCCTACTGCAGTTTTCTTGTAATTGCTCGCATTTTAGAGTCAATCTTTTCTTTTCTTTTTCTAGTTCTAATACTTTATCACTACTTTCTAATAATGATTGCTCTCTCAAACTGTCTATAGCGGAAAGGAGCCTCTTATTTTCTAATTCAAGTTTCAAAGCTCTCGCTTGTGCGTTGCTTGTTAATTGTTCAGATAAACTATTCTCACCAGACTCTAAGGTACTCTCGCATTCATTATCGGTATCTAAGTTACTGTTATTACTTTCACTAAGAACAGACTTCGTTATGTATTGGAGATGATTATTTTCTTCTATGAGTTCTTGAATCTTCTGTTGATCAGCATCTCTTTCCTGTAAAACACGAAGATAGACACATCAATACATATTCATTTGAAAGTAAAGATGAATTTGTACAATTTTTACCTACCAAAGCTATATCATTCGCTTCTCTCTTTAATTTGATCATTGCTGCTTCTAAGGTTAAACACTGTTCCGCCCTCTTACGCGCTCGTTGTAATTGTTCTTCTAAAGCGTCTCTCGTTTCCATTAGAGCTTTATTATCTTCGCGTAATTCCGCCACACGCGTCTTGTAATATTCAGCATCGGCCAAGCGATCACGATAACGCTGAATTTCCTGCTCTAATCTAAAATAGACAAATCAAGAATAAGTTCTTGTTAATAATTGCATCAATTCATTTCATAAACTAACCTAAGTATTAAGCTGACACAATTTAATCATCTATGAAATTTGATTATAAACGCATTTTGACTGTGCAATACGACTAAAAACAGTATTTCAATTAAGGTATTTAAGTAAATACTTTTCTTTTAATTATATTTAAGTTTTTCTTTAAATTTTGTTGCATACCGGTCACATCTTTCTGCCTTTTCTCTGAGCGCGTCAACTTCATCTCTATAAGCGGCTGCTTTCCTAGCCTCGTTGAACCATTCTTGGCTGTCAGCTCTTAACTTGGTTAGAACTAATTTCGTGTGTTCCAACTCCTCTCGACATTCAGATAATTGCTCCGATTTTTCCTCTCTAAAAATAAAATAATTTTATTATTATGAAACATGAATTATAATTGCCGATCTTTGATATTACTATTGAAAACTTTACATACAGTTCTTGGCGCTGCTTTCTTAAACGAGCTTTCCAATCAGCTAATTCAACTGCTAAATGCTGACTTTCGCCATTATTTTGATTGATGTTTTGAGTGGAGCGATTCTTGTTTTTGTTTTCGTTCTCATTTTCGCATAAACCCTCGCTGAGTACTAAGGAAGCCCAGTTTTGGAGATAATGGTCACGTTCTTTCGCTAGACGTCTCATGTGGTTAAACATTGTTGGCGACTGGAAGAGATCTATTGCGTCTGGAGTTAAAACAACTGTCTGCATGTCTGTTACCTGTAAAAAATATTTATCGTATAAAAGATACGGCGTAACGAAAAAAATTGTAAATGGTTTTTTCGTAGTAGATTTCTAAACCTATATCCGTTATTCATAATATCTTCACGCAAGTAGCCGTTTTATTATAACAACACAACAACGATATTAGTTGTAATAAGCAATCCGGAAACAAAACAATTATTTTAACATAGCACTAAAAGTTAATAAAATGCGTTCACAACAATGGACGGCTAATCGGTGAATGGTCCAAAATATATTATTGTAAACAACACGTTGATCAGTTACGCCACAAGACATAACAATTAATTGCGTAACTAATAAACCAACAGACGGTCGTTGCAAAATGATTTGCTACCAAATATGTCACCATAATGCAATAAACATTCAAACATTACAACTTCGTGTGAAAACCTAATACCTATGCATACCTTACATTACGCATGAGTCTACATGACCAACGCCATACTAATTTGCATACAATTACTAATAATAATAATTTGCAAATAAATTGATCGGACGAAATAAATTATCCAGCTAGATTTTAATTGCCCGTGGTTTCATTTGAATATAAATTGTATAGCTATTGGGTAGTTAAGTATTTTGTATTTTTTTCATCAACAAATATATGGAAACACAAAAGTAGTTATATGCATATGTACAGGATGAATAAAATCGATGTGTCTGATTATAACATTATTTATTTACAGCACATACGACCAGCCCGCCTCGCACTTTGTTTAGCATCCAGCTGGAGGAATATTTTATATATACACGTGATGAATAGATAACCTCTTTCCGTATGGAAGTCGGTCAAAAACCGCGCGCGTAACAACAAAAGAGCAAGAAGGCAATTGTAAATGGGGTGGATAATCCAATTATAATCCATTGTAGCGGGATGGCAATCAACTTTTATTCTTTCCTAATTCGATGTCGCATTTTTTTATCTGTGACCTATGGCCCGTTTTCCGGGTTATAATATAAGCCTCAAGTTTGGTTTCGAACATTCCAAAGGTTGCTCATACCTGATTTATATGTTTAAGCATCAAAGCTATGTTACCGTATACACATAAAGCCGTTAACGTACAGCTTATTTTCCCATACCACAATGCGTATACAACTGAGTAGCTGCGACAAACGCGATAGTATCTGCTTGTACTTTAAGTTTGAGTTACACGCCTTTCTAAATTCCTATCTTAATAACATGAGAAATAAATGTAATCGATGTTTTAATATCGAAAAGGTTTGCCAGTCATCCATATACACAGATATTAGCAAAAAAGAGCTTCAATTGCGCCTCCATATGGGTTATTTTTCAACGGATATTGTATGTTGATTGATGAAATAAATATAACTCCTTACATAATATATAATAAGACGTGTCTTTAAGTTCGTTTGAAGTATTTAATTCTAGAGCTATGAGTCCGGTTTACATGCTTTTCAGTATGTAAACACTTTTCTAACTAGGTTTTTGTAATTACACGTTTAGGTACAATACTTTAGAGTATTAATACAACAATTTATATAAATTTACATTCATCGAAAAATAATATGGTTGTATGCTGAACAACCACATCCACACAACTGATATCTCGAGCAAAATTACTCAAAAATAAAGTGCGTCTTGTATTACGTAAGTTGTGATTAAAATAAGCCAAGCCCGAATGAGATTGAATAAGCCCTGGTTTATTAAATTGCCTTTCTATAAATGAAATCATTCTATTAAATGCATGTATAGTTAATTAATACACTATATACACCCCCAGTTGTAAGGAGAGTTCCGTGCCCAGCAGTGAAACACAAAAAAGGTAACAGCCATTGTATCTCTATGTTAAACATCTGCCCATAAAATACGATTTATACATAAATATGCAAAATTAGTGCAATTTGACCCTTTCATCTCACTAAATGAAACACTACAATGTACATAGTAAAATTTATATATTATTTCATCTGATATCTGTCTTTAAAGTATCTCGGATTTAAATGTCAACTTTACAGTTTCTCTTACTAGTCGTTAAATATTTTAATAACACCAAAAGGTTAATAGATTCACACTCATACTAAAGATAATGCAATGTCGTTGAAGTCAAATTGTAGCATAGAAACCCCTGTTAGGGTGCGGTCGCATTGACAAGCTGTCAGTTAGAAGCTAGAAGCTATTGTATAGCTCAAGAATTTTAACTACAAGGTTACACATAAATAGCAATACACGTAATTATACCAATACATGTATAGTTTTGTAGCTTTTGGGTCACATTATAAACTAGTTTGGCTGCAGCTTTAGCTTTAACTAGTGAGCGATTGAATTGGCTCTCTGTCTTATAGTAGCTCACCGTTGATGTGATGGCCTTTGACTAATAGTTTATTAGTCTGCTACCTTAATAGCCAACTATCTGATAGTTAACAGTTCCCATTGGTACTACACTCTTAGTCCCATTACAAAATATTCAAAACAAGTAGAGCAAAACCAGGAAACCACCATTACATTCTTATCAGTCGTCTAAGTGACGGTTCACTGGGCAAGAGCATGTGGGTAAAACATTGATAACACTGGCTATACCTTTATACTATGCCCCTATATAGTTTTTCAGCTATCGTAGTATAGGTTATAGAATATGGTATCTCTTCACCTAAACATATATTGAACTATCCTGCACATCAATATTTAACATGTTATTGTTATTAATCTATACATAAATAGGCTTACTGTTAGTAAATCAGTTAAAAACCTTCTTTTTTGTTTGTCGACTGTTTTACTTTGTTTTTTTTTGTTGGGTAGCTATATCTATTAGCTATTTTAGCTATAGTATCTTAGTGTTAAAGTTATCTGAGTGCCGCCAAACTCATTTGCCTTTCAATGTACAAAAAGAAATATGTGGAGGTAACTGCCAACATTCACTAACACTTAAGTGTTATAAATAATAACATTTGCATGAATTTTATTTTATGTCATTATAGTCAAGTATCAACCACTAAGTGAACTACTTATTCATAATAATTTGCAAACTTTGTCTTTATGGATTTTGTACTAATTAAACCCTAATTAAGAGCTATGTAGTGACTGACTATATAATCCCAATACTCAAATAACAAACACACTGATAGGCCCATATGCAAGAAATTTTAGTTAAGTTTCAAATGACTTGAACTTTCGTTTTCAGGTTTTGTCTTTGAAAAAAAATGTTTTAAACTTAGAACTTGGCAAAAAAATTTACAATATTAGTTTTAAAAACATTGTTTTCCAGCAGAAATATATCTCGTCCAGTCATATTTCGTAACACAACAAGTAGCTTAGCAACCCTTGGCATAAATTTAATCAATTTATTTTTGTAACAGTACTTATTTAACACCGCCATATGAAAGTATGTCTTACTGTATATTCACAAGTCACAAGCGAAATACAAAATCATAACTGGAATTTGTAACTGTAGCAGATAATAAACAAATGTGTGACAGGAGAAAGATAACCTCTACAAATCTTATTTTGTAGAAATAAAAACCCACATGTAAAATTTTTGAGAATTAAGTACTTTTTATATGATTGAATAACAAATGAGCATGCAGTTCACGTGATGATAAGTTGTTACTGCCGCCCATGGATAGTATTCAGTAAGTAAATTCACATAGAACAGTAGTTCTACCTGAAGTCAATCACAGATGCATTGCTAACTTCGAGGACTAAGATGGTTGCCTCATAATGTGTGCCAGCAACCAAAACCTTCCAGCAGTACGTAAGACATGCTATACCTTAGAAATAGGTGGTACTTCCTCAATCGGAGAATACTGATTCTATCATGTGGGAAACTTAATGTGTGTATTTAATAACTTATTTATGTAAGTTGAAAGTGCTTTTATGATAGATTACAATACGCACCTGTTTTATGCATTCCACAATGTTATGTTGCAAATCAACGTCCAGTTCCTTTATCCTTGTTATAAACAACTCTTTATTAGGACATTGTACAGCAGCTCCGAGTAGTAACAAAATTAGCAGTTTCATGTTTTCAAGTCCTTCTCTAGACTCTGGTGCTTTTCCCAGACATATGCACTCTGGTACCACTAGTAAGGTCATACCTAGTTCTTCATCATATAATCCTTTCACATTTTTTACAATTGCATCAAAATTTTTCACTTTACCCAAAATCAATGCTTGGTCTTCTAAACCTGTGAGCTTTGTGATATGATATGAAGGTTCTGGATCTATTTGCAGGTATACATGATGCAGTAGGTCCCCACTGAAGAGTGAGGAGTAATCTGTAAAACTTCCTGGCTCTGGTATACATGATTTTAGCTAAAAAAAAAGAATGTATCCTTAAACTCATTATCTGGTAACTAAAATAAGGTGACACTTGTTAAAGATGTTGTATCTGTAATTCTAAGTAAAGAATTAAGAAGTTATGAATGAATGGATTAATTAAGTAAGCAAAGAGAAGCAGGCAGATAGCCTAGTGGTTGATTGTTGGTTACTCAATAGGGGGTCCTAAGTTCAAACACAAGTACACACTTAAGATTAATCAAAGTTATGTGCGTATTAGAGATTAATTAGCATTTGCTATTATGGTGAAAGGTAACATTTTGAGGAAATATACAGTGCATGAGTGTCATTTAAAAAAAAGGTCTTTAAGGTGTGTGTGAAGCCTGCCAATTCCCAATTGGCTAGCACAGTAGAATATGGTCTTAACCCCTCTCACTTTGGGAGGAGACCCATGCATCCAAAGAGTAATGGGTTGAAGAAAAAATAGGAAGAAGTAATATTCTTTACTTCCTTTTTACTGGTTACTTGTACTCAATATATTAAAAAAATACAAATCAAACATCACTACTTTCCATTATTTAAAAGAGTATTTATTGTAGGAAATACAAACACATATTACACATTAAGATCACTATATTACACAACTTTTGTGTGAAAGTCATGGATTCTTAAAATGATTGTGGAAATATTTTATATGCCGAGAAATACATTTATATACTCATGTAGTATGGGAACTGTTTATGTGTTTTTATTACCTCCATGGAGGAAATGGGGACAAAGAACTGATGCTATTGTTCATATTGATTTTTTTCTTTTCATGTCAACTTTCTTTTAATTAAGATTGATTGTGTATATGGAATAAAAGCTATATATCGCTTGAACTAATTTTAAATTTAAGTTTAGAACTTAAAAGTAATATAAAGGATGTTGTTTAGTTTTAAAAAATGACCTATTTTTACATTAAAAAAAAAGTTCTACAATGTTTATTTTTATAAAATCGGTCTTTGAATCAAAAGTGCACAGTATTTAAAGCAAATTAAGACATTAATGGATTTCATTGTTAATTATAAACATAATAATAATCAATACTATGAATCGTCATTCAAAATATATGCCATATATAGATATCAAAACTAAAATCAAGTGTTCACTCAAACGGAACGCTCGGATAATTTTATCTCACGGTTCACTCTAGTTTATACGAACACGAATCGCTGATCACTCACCCACGAAACTAGGGGTCCACTTAAGAAGTCTTCGATTTCGGTACCAGACGCGGCCATTCTCGCCAGGCGTTAGGACGAACGAAACCTACTTCTCTGAGCTCGGCTTAGCATGGCATCAAAATAACTCTTCAAATTACCACAAGACGGAAATCTATTAAACATCTGCAACACAACTTGTACAAAGACACTGTAGAAAATAAATATGTGCAAGCACCGTGACACTTGACAAGTTGTTGTCACACAGCGAAATAAAGCTAAAAACAGAAACGGCAAAAGCACACAGCCATGAAATCAATAAGCACAGTATCCTTAAAATAGATAGTTCAACGACCTGTATAAATTGATAATTGACAAAATAATCGTAAATAAAATCGTATAGCTACTACGGAACACCGACACCGTTATCGTGTTGGACGTGGTAGGAACGTGCGTGGTCCGAGTATGAGTGGCAGAACCCTGCGTG
>DWPH01000182.1:0-10407 GCA_018251535.1 Autochton itylus | reverse complement strand
AATTTTATGCTTCTGCGTCCGCGCAATTTTCGTAAAAAGGGATCCAAAGTTTTGGCATCACGTATTAATATATAGATATCATAATTGACATTTCATATATACAGACTGCAAATAAATCAATTACATCTGAATAATATGTTCGATAGTTCAGTTTCTTTAACATTTTTATACACCAGACCGTACTTTCACTATGAATATATTTCACGTGCTGTATTTTGAACTAATTTAATACAGCTTTCATTAAACGGGGAAATGTCGAAAATTCGCCCATAGAAGAGGCAGTGGATCGGAACGCAATTTGTGATATTGAACGTTCACCCCGGGGAGACGAATTTTACACAGCACTTGCAATTCCATCGATGTAATTTATTTATGATTTGCTATAATTCTTTTCTGCTCATATGGTTCTTCAAATTTTGCGTAATTTTCTAAACATTTGGTCTCTGTATTTACAAATAAACATATTTCTGTTCTTGAAGTCAATAAAATAGGAAAAATATTATGTTAAAAGAGTATTTGTAAGTTAGATCTTTGCGTAAAGTAGAGTCCCTGATCCTAAGGTTGATCCTGTGGATTGTCCATAACCCTTTAAGAACTTAAAAACGTAAGCGGTATTTATTAAAATTAATAACGTTCACTACATCAACCGCTTCGTAATGTATTTCTCTGTGTAAAACACACATAAGATTATTTACTAACTTTTGCATTAGAAATACATTTAAAGTCTGAGTTTAATCTGTTCTCATAGTAAACCTTATTAATGTAAGAAATTGCTTATGTATTATGATTTAGAAGGCAAGGAGGCGGTACGACGCGCAACTTCCGGTTCCTCTTTGCAGTGATATATCATTGGAAGATGTTTCCATTAAACCTCGCTTGATATAGGATTATAATCTTCATCCTGAACCACCCTTATTTAAAGTACTTAGTAAATATACAAAATTCTTAATTATTTTTTAACGATGATATTCTCTAACTTGGCCCGATTCGCGCAGGCTTGTTTTCTCCATTGTACATACATACATATGTACTCGTATGTTAATCCAGCACAGAGCACGTAAAAAATTTAAACGAAAACAAAGTTTGACAATCACTTCGAAAATTAGATTTGATAATGCGTATTTTAGCGAGGTGAACAATTTCTAACTAAGTGTGTAGTATAAATGAATAGCAATGAATTTATAGTTCATTTGATAGGATTTGGTTATTGATTTGATGTTTATGTAATCGTATACGAATTTCAGCCATAATTCATTTTATATTTTGCATCTCCGATACAGGTAGCATCCACTTATCAGTAGTATGTACATAATATCCTTATATTGTCCATGTTCTGGCAAAAAAAGGAATTACTCGTAAATCGAATATGATAGACGTAATGATGGATTGGTGTCATAAACAACCCGTAGCAATTTCCATGACAATGGTAACTTAATTTGCGTCGAGAAACGCCGCGCTCTAGGAAACTCTAGGAACAAATAGACTTTGCGTTATACATGTAGTAAATTATATTCTAGTCTGTCTTATGTGTATGTTATTGTGTCCGACCTAAAATCGATAGGACAGGTATAAGCTGATTTTAAACCTATTACTAAACCCTTGCTCCGTCCATATGGGAAGAAGCTCGTTGAAAACTCATGGATATTATACACTTTAACACTGATAATAGCAATATTGTTCAGTTTGATAGGAAGCCCCATGTTACATAAATTTGTAAGGCTCATTATACATATAACGGATCATGTTTTAAATTATTATTTTTTATCGAGAACCACCAACCATTTAACCATGAATACCCTTGTGTATTCATGGTTTTGGAATTTGATATTTTGATGTTTGGCACAATACTCGTAATGTCGTAATTAATCTAATTTCATGTAATTGTCATTATAACAATTACGCAAAATTCTAAAAGAATTATATAATTATGCTCATTGGTAAAAGTTCTTCACAAATTCATACTTTATTGAAACCTGTATCATTTTCAAATTGATACAACCGACCGACCGACCGACTGAGCAAACAATCAAATCGATTGAATCGACTACAATATTAAAATGTAATACTGTGCTTATATACAAAAGTACTTCATATTAATCATCACAGTGGAAATTTTTAACTGTGTAATTTAAAAATCTCAGACAGCAACTCTAAAATTCTATTTTATTAATTGATGTAAGCTTACATTCAACGTAAAATATAATCTTTGAGAAGTAAGGCTTGTTCGCAGTTAGTAATTACTATCAAAGTATTAACAAAGTACAAAATGCTTGTAGAGACCGAATGTGCCTCAGGGGAAGCCACCGCGCCAATTTCTTTAATTTTGTCGTTTCAAAGGCAATTACTGAAAATACTTGTTTGTTTTAAAATTAAGATATTATGATACGATTCAGTTCGGATCGGTCATTCGTGGTAGAACCCTTTGTAGCTCGAATCCGGAATAGCAGCTCAAATATTACTCTAATCTTATCCGGGTTGATTACGATGTTCATAGGCGGTAGTAGCAAGTTACCGTCAGATGGCTTCGTTTGCTATTTCGATATTAAAAAATACGGTCAAACGTTTCAAATAAAATGTTTTTGATTAAAGACTACTATACTAGCGCTAACTAGAAATCGGTTCTACAACAGATGGTTTAAATACATTGCCTGTCGGAAACTTGTGTCCACCGTCTGGGGTCTTGGCTAATGATACCTAAACTCGGGCCGATAAAGTGTTCCTAAAGCTTCCTTGTGGCGCGCTGTTGTGTTGTGGCGAAAACTTTTAGCAGCCATTCTGTCTGACTATAATTTTACTTTTACTGAAGGTACAGTTTCTTACCTTCAGATCAGGGTTACAGAGTATATAAGTATTACTAAGTAAAAGTGCAAATAGCTTGGGTCCTAAACCCAATCAAATCGGCCAAATCAAATCAAATCGGGTCAAATCAAATCGGCCAAATCCAGGTGGTTAAATCCATTTCCAGGTGGTAGAACGATATAGTTCCAGGTGGACTGCATGCTCGTTTGCTATTTTAATTCTATAAAAAAAAAATCTTACAAGTGCTGATGAAACACTCTGTCATTTATTATATACTCGCTATCTTATTATAACGATATTTTTTAAGGTTAGGTAAGTTATAGGTATATACATTAAATAATTATCCATTAGCAACACACACATACGTTGTTCGCTCAAATAATAATAATAATAATAACATTCATTTATTTTCTCTCACAATAAGGACTTAAGCTATAATTAAGTAACAAAAGTGGCTTAAAAGTATCCGTAGGCCTTACGTTGTGAGAGACTGGTGCCTGAAGTAGGTAGAAACCTGAGGTACAGGTCACCAGTGCCCTCCCGCGGAAAGATTTCAGAATGACTTTTATACATACTATTACTATTAACCATAAAACTACAGTAACTTATGTAATACTAAAAGACATATAAATATTATAATGAAGAGAACTTGTAAATTAGATTGAAAGAGAGTGTGTGTGTATGGGCGTGTGAGTTAGTGTATGTAAGTGTGTATATGTGTGGGGGTAAATGTGAGAGAGAATGTATAGTCGGGACACAGAAGTTAAGGCAGAAAAAGGAAGGACTATTTAATAGGATGCAGTAAGTTTTCAATTTCTTGATAGGTAAGGGTTTTGAGGTAATGAGCTACAGTTAACTTGCAGTTATGAGAGTTGCATGGGTAAATATTTAGTTTGTTGTTTAAAAAGTTATAGAGGAAAGGACCAAGGAAACAAAAGAAATTACGTGAACGGGACATGTGGAATGATTGGGTGGGGGCAACAGTTCCTTTCCGTCGTTTATGTTTTGGAAGCTCAGGGTCATAAATTAATTGAGAATGTTGCCTGAGAACAGTAGACAAAATGAAAGTTTGACGTACTGACAATATATCCCATAGCTTATATAAATCAGCGGTTGGGTGGTGGTAAGGGAGACCCGCCCCTACTTTTAGTATAGTACGCTGGACTCTCTCAACCTCTAACATGTGTGTTTTAGCCGAACCACCCCAAGTCACTATGCAGTAGTCTATGAGAGATTGGCATAGAGCATGATAAACCATTTTTATGACACGGCGGTCGGCTATATGTCGTAGTGTTCTAAATATGTAAATCAATTTACGTAATCTCCCGACAAGCGTTTCTATGTGTGGCTTGAATGAAAGGGTATGGTCTATGATGACTCCCAAGTATTTAATAATACCTGTTCTCTCAATGGGCGCACAAGAACAATCTGAGATTCTGTCGCGACACCTGTGAACCGATAGTGAGAAAGAATCGGAGGGAAGAAAGTTCGACTTAGCGGCAAAAGTCAAATATTTTGTTTTTTGTACGTTGAGTGTCAAGAGATTATTATGTAGCCAATCAACGACCCTGTTCAGGCCCATCTGGGCAGAGTCAAAGACTTCATCCCAACTCTTACCACAAAAGAAGAGGGCAGTATCGTCTGCAAAAGCGAGTACTCGGCCATTATACAGCTGTAGTTGACATAGGTCGTTTATGTAGACCAGAAACAAGGTCGGCCCGACAATGCTACCTTGCGGTATACCGTACTCTGTAGTGAGTTCATCACTGAGCATGTGGTTAATCTTCACTCGCTGATTTCTTTTGGTCAGATAGTCCCTGAATAGGTTCAAAGGCAATCCCCTAACTCCAAGGGCCTCGAGTTTTTTCAAAAGGAGTGGAATTGATACTGTGTCAAATGCCTTTGCAAGGTCGAGGAATACCGCCAAACATTTTTTCCCATCATCAAGATTACCTACTACAGAGTTCACAAGCTCTTGAACTGCATCATTTGTCGATTTCCCTTGTCGAAATCCGTATTGAGCCGGCGAAAGAAGATGGTTGATTTCTAAAAAGTTGGTGAGGCGACGATTCATAATGCGTTCTAGGATCTTAGATAGCGTCGGCAGGATGGAAATCGGTCGATAATTATCAACACTATCCCTCGACCCACCTTTATGGACTGGTTTTATGACAGCCCTTTTAAAAACTGAGGGAAATACACCTGTATTTATGGCGAGATTACATATATGGGTGATGGACGGTAACAGAAGAGGCAAGTATTTCTTAAGTAATTTGGCCGAAATTTTATCTACGCCTACTGCACAATTTTCTTTCATGGACTGAACAATTTCATTTACTTCATATTCATCCGTTGGATATAGTACGAAGGAATATGTTAGGAACGTAGAACTACAGGTAAGATGACGGGTGTGTTGTTGAGTGAGATCCTGAATTGCCTCTGCAAGCTTTGTACCGATACCTACAAAGTGACTGTTGATATCATTCAACCTTTGCTCTTGTTGACCAGTCATGAGCAAGCACGTTGAGTGATCTGCATATTTACTTCTGCCTCCAATTCTGTTTATCACCTCCCATAGCCTTTTCTTATTGTTTTTTGCCTTTTCTATCTCTTGTTTCTCGTAGTTTCTCTTAGCTTTTTTTACGAGCGAGGTGCAATAATTTCGATATCGTTTATAGATAAGTGTTAATTCATCGTTTCCAGGATCTTTTTTTAGTTTTTTATACAATTTGTCTCGGTGCCTCATACATCGCAATATACCCACAGTAATCCATGGCTTTATTATTTGTTTTCTTTTAGGTATTTTAATCGATTTCAAGCTTTTATTTATAGCAGTTGATAACAAGTGTATTAGTAAATCGGCAGCGGCATTAGCATCAGTGCAATCTAGTATAGACTGAAACCTTATGTACTGTATAATACTATCAAGTAGTGGGTAATCAATGCGATCCTCTATAGAAATTATGTCGTGTAAACTGGATTTCATGTTAATGTTAACCGCTACGGTGTCATGGTCAGTAATTGATGTTTGGAAAACAAAACTCCTGGCATCTAGTTTTGTTTTTATCATAACATGATCCAAGCAGGTCCGACCATGTGTTGGTGAACTGTGCCCTGGGAGGATACAATGGCTAGCTAAAACATTTAGATATTCGTAAGATCGCTTGTCACAAGTGTTAGGCGTTATGTCGATATTGACATCACCACAAATTATTATATTTTTATAGGAAGATAGTTTTGACAGTAAGGTATCCAATGAATTTACAAAATTACTAGTATTTAGTTGGCTTGGTGGGCGATATAAACCAATAATACACGTTTCGTTAGTTATTTTAATTAAGAGACAGTTAGCATCAACAACAGGAGGTTCTTCATATGTTACAGGTAGGTTTCTTTTGTAATATATAACTACTCCCTCGTTCTGAGTTTTATGCCCTGTAGTTGTAACGTAATTATAATTGTTAAGGTGTGGGATATACTTAGCTGTGGAAAGCCAACATTCAGAGAGGACAACAATATCCCAGGATATTTGGGATCTATGTAAAACGGTTTCAAAACTATTTATGTTGCAATTAATACTGCGAATATTTTGGGAGATGAGATTGAGGCACTTGTCTTCTAATACAAAGTTTTTTACTTCATCAATATTACAAAACACTCGGTCAGCTACGCGCATTGCGTCAAGATCACTATTAAGATTATTGATGTCATCCATAATCAAATATGTAATGTATAAATAATTTAAGAAAGTCACGGGTTACCCGAGACCTTAGATTTTTTCTAAGGATGTTTGAATTATGATCTGGACCGTGCGCTGCCGACGGAGGTATTTTATAATATGATGTAGAAAGAGAGGAAGACAGATTTTTGTACCAACGATATCGATATAGGCACCGTTTCATGTAGTGCAATGTAGTAATTATGTATATGTAATGTTTATGTAAGAGTGTGTACGTAATGTACATAATCTTAGGAATGAGAGTGTTGTGTTGTATGTAATAGTTAGGTGTGATGTAGTACACAATATTGACAATGCATATTAAGTAAGATAAGTGGTGATATTCTAAGTACATAATATGATACAACATCGCATATTTTACTGTGAATAAAGTATGTAATTTTAATTTAAAATAAATTGGAGTAGTAATGTAAAATATGTGGATGCTGTGAAAGCTAATAATTTTATAATGCGACTGCCTATGTATTAAATATAAACCAAAATGCAAAGACATAACATAATTAAACGACTTTTTTAAGTTAAAATAATGGATAGCATGCAGTAAAATAAGTTGTAAAAAAGAGATAATAATTAATTGCATAAAACTGATAAATATCTTTAAATATACAATTAGTCACAGTAAAAGTTTGTTAATATCATCTTCTTCAAGTATTTGAGCAGGTTGCGAATCTTCTCTCTTCCTAATATATACCCGTCCATATGATGTCCAAGTAGCAAATATGCTTTTGTTTCTCACATTCTCACGCGCGATATAAAATAAGTGTCTGGATTTCCTAGGAAGGTACTCGGATATATATATTTTTTGAGGGAGGCCCGCAATGTTTACATGATCCGACTGCAGTTGCGTTTGTTTATTATGTCTTCTAGATTTGTTGAAAGTTTTATACTGGTTTAACATTGCTTCTCTGCGTATAGACGTAGTAAAGTCGACTACAACTACCCCTGATTTTTTCCGATAGACGTTCTTAATTTCAGACTCCAGGATTGGTGGATCCAATCCAACATAAGAACCAATGTTAAGGACAATAGACATCAATTCACTTGATTTTTTTAGGTCAGGTAATGGTAAGTTACGAATTTCAATCATAGTGGAACAGGTCCTCCTGTCTTCCTCATTAAGATGTTTTCCCAGGTTATTTATACGAAGTTTAAGTCCTAAGTTTTCTTCTTTGAGCTCTGTTATTTCTTTTTGTAAGTCCTCATTCTTTAAAGTTAAAGTAGTAATTGATTGTTGTATATCCTTGTTTTGTGTCATAATAGTTGTAAGGGCATTACTCAGAAGTTCAAATTTTTGTTCTTGCTGGGATTTTAAATCCGCGAAAAGATTTTTAATTTCGGACATCGACGAGCTGGAGTTATCTAGTTCCTCAAATGTACGTTTCTGCCTTTTTGTGATATTGAAGTAAATTTCTTCCGCAGCGGTTTTACTGGGTATATCGAGGGCGGAATCCGAATTATAATGTACGGTAGCATTTGGAGGAATTAGTTGCCTAGCAGGAATTCCTGGCGGAGAGCGTTGCACCGACATATTTAAGCGCACGCTAATTTTTTAGGCCTAAATAAATAATTCAAGCACGCAAGGTCTATTTTGCTTTCGCGTCTTTTAATCCTTCAGAATCGTCTTCGAATAATACGTAGGTCAGGTGGGCGGTCACAGCGATAAGGATATGAGCTCTGATTGGTAATTAGTATTTTAACAGGTAGGGATTCACTCACGTATGTATAGTTATCTCCACTGTGATCTCACTTGCACTTATTATGCGTCTGCACTTATGCACTACGGTTTTATGCACTCCTGGTACAACATATGAATTTATGAATTCGATTTATTTGTTAAATGATTTTTAATTATTTATCACTGGTGTTTTCGACGCGTCTGAACACTACGAAGATCAGAGGGGAAGGGAGAATTATAATTATTATTGACGATTTTTTTTAAGAATCGGTTTCTAAGAAACAAACATAAGGTTTGTTAAATGTAATTTGAATGTACTTGTATTTATTTATTTTACTTCGTATCTACAACGGTTATTTTTGCGATCTTCTGATTATTAAGGTAAGAAGACAATATTGATATAATGAAATTCGTAAAGGTTTTATAAATATATGTATGTAGATATAATACACTAAAACTAACATTGAAACTAGTTAGATGCTGTTGAAAATGCGCACAACAATCTTTTGTAATACCCAATTATACTATACGCTAAAAACTCTTAGCGAGTATATGAAAATTGCTCTTGTTACATGTACATATTAATATGATGTTCTAATTAGTCTTCTAATTAAAAAGAGTTAGCTCGATCTATATTTGTCATATTTACAAGCGTTTAATTCTATTGTTTGTTTCTTAAACAATGTCAACGCTGGTTTAAATATATATTGGTGGTTTATATTTTATTACATTTGAACGTAATTCACTCTAATTGCAACTGCAACCGGCTTATTTATTACTATTACAGTGATGTTGTTAGAACTAGTGTTGTGGTCACCTAGAACATGTTCAACATGTCTAACATTTTGTTGAAAGTATGGACTAATACATATGATTAGGGAAGGGGGGCCGATCAGGCCTTTTGTAATGACGTAATGGGTCATTTGGTTAGGTTAACGTGAATAATACCCATCCTTAAGATGTCCATAGATTTCGACACCGTTAACGATATACGCACGTAAGTAATTCAGTTAAATTAAATTCAAGTTAAATTAAATTGTCAAATTTAGAACTTTGGTAAGCAAACGTTTTATAGACTGATTTTATTATTTACGGACGTTAGAGACCTAAGTTAGTTTGCTATAATATTCATAAACTATATATCCTTTAATAGTATGAATAAGAACTGAACGTTTTGTTCCTTACATGTATTGTACTTGAAAACACCACCATGTTCTACGTTTGTATGCTAAAAATCACCAGACTGTGTAGACGAAGCACACCTTTGCACTTGAATGTTGAATGTGAACTGTAGTGCTCGGGAATGCGTCACCAATAGAGCATCTTGTCGAAGTCATCCATTCACCATAACCCTGCATGTGTACCAGAACTGTGCTGAGGAAATGTTAAAGAGCGTCTAGTAAAAATGCGTAGTAGTGTCTCCCTTTAGTGCACTGATTGGTTAAAGTTTCACTTTGCTTCTTCGTCCTGCTCATCTTGTTCGTATAGTTCTGGTGAACTTTCACTATTAATATCACAATATATTAGAACCATTATTTCAGTATCACACGCACTACTTATCCTTTTTTTCTAACCTTAATAGTAAACTACACATATATATAAATGTATTGATAAGTGTAGCTTGTAAAATTATCCTATATAGTGCAATAATATGTACTGCAATATGGAAATTGTACAGTGTTTAATTAGAACATCTACCTGTAATGCTCTTGGTTGGAAAGTTAAGTTAGGATAATTACGTTGTGTATATATGTATGTCTAGATGATTATGGAAATCTGAAAAAATGCTAAAGTTAACTGTATGCTTTTTTCATCTAAACTGTCTTATGGATGGTTTCAATATGAATCACACTGTCACACACTTGTTTTGTGTGCGTATCAAACTCTCATAAGTTTTGAAGTTGTGTGTCTGATTAAATATCTAGGATTCTAGACATATATTGTATATTTGTATTTTTTAACAAATGCATCTGATGCTCGTGTTAACGCATGTCGCACTTTTATCTAATGGTGTTACACAAATACCGTCACTCTCAGCCAGTTTCAAATTTAATATTTAATACCAGAATGTAAACTAAATAAACTTTAAGAGGAAAACATTAAAAAAATATGAGGAAAGTCCTGAGATTTATAGGGCGTACCTATATTATTGCTCGTCTAGTCATTCGTTTGTGATGCTCAGTTCATTTTGTAA
>DWPH01000181.1:0-10416 GCA_018251535.1 Autochton itylus | reverse complement strand
ATTAAAAAGAACTAAAATTTATTTATACATACGAGGACATCCCCAACCATAGTTACAACTTAGAAATACTTACTCTTTGTCTGTTTTTCTCATTAAGCAAGACTTTCATAGCATTAAATATAGTCTCAAAGCCAGGTGGTGTGTTTATGTAATGAGCACCTTTCATACGGAAAGGAGTGGCATCCTGGAACATGAGATATTATATTAAAATTAAAATACAAAAGTAAATTAAATAATTCAGATAAGATAGAATTGAAGATAGTAAACCGTATTCAGTCCACTTGTCCACAACAACTATAATATGTAATTCCAATAAATCCATTCTAAACCCCTATGCCATGGAACAGGGGTTCGGAAATCCACAGAATTCTATTTGGACTCAGTCACAGATGCATTACCAGTCCTGCGGTGCGTAATCATTGTAACATCGAATTAATAAATTTTTATTTAATTTTAATTAATATAAAATATTTGTTCTTATGTAGACATAAGGCAGATTGCAATACCCTAGCAAGGTGCATGCACGTACAAATATTTTTGTAAGACCTTCTTTATAAAATTATGCATGAACAATGAAAACTTGAATTTGAATTTGTTGTCTGCGCTCGTCTACAAAGCCACGTCCACCCATCCCAGAATTCGATAATTAAAGAATAGCCCAGTTGAGGACTGAGACGGTTGCCTAATGTAAAATTGTAAATACGTAAAATTTTAAATTCAAAACGTACTTTTAATCCATATTTTATTTGTAAGTAGTTAATTAATACTTAAAAATAATAGTTTCTTAAATCAAATCATATCTACGTTTATTGCGGTAGAGGGAATCGGACAAACCACTATGAGAAAGTAATAGGGTATGTTTTTTTTACATTTTTTATAATACTGAAGTACTCGTAGCAAAGGAGCATAAGTCGCGTAGAGCCCCGCTGCTTGTGTAGATCTTAACGGATCTATATATAGAGACATAGAAAGGGTTACAGCAAGCATGCAGTCCACGTAAGTAACTGGTAAATAGCCACTGCCCCCATGGACGTCTGTAATCAACCACAAATAAGATTACCTACCTATCTCAGTTCGACCACACTGGAAATTAATTGGACAGCTTTGAATAATTATTACTCCGCGATAAAGCCACAACTTTCAAACCAACATACAGCAGCGCTTCGCACTGTTGTTATAAGGCATAAATAGTTGTGACGGTGGTACCTCCGGAGTAAAACCACAAAGGGTTGTACCTCCATCCATGGGCTCCATCAATATTAACTTGAAGATAAAATTAAATGCAATGTATTAGGAATCACATAATCGTGTAACGTAAAACGTGTTAACCATCTAATTTAAAGCCAATTTTTAAATTTCGTACATTAGTATTTAAAAGTAACAAACCTGTGAGGCAACGACCATCTTCTTCATGAACATCGGTGTCATTTGCAGGAAATGGGCCATGGTCACACCTTCCAAATCCAGTATAGTCCGTGCACCAGCAACGATTGGCTCGCAAATATTTTTAATAAAACCTTTATGTTATTTTCTACATACGTTTTTCCTGTTCTGCAAGGTCCGTAGAAGCTATTTGGTTTTGATCTTCAATAATAGATTTAAATTCTACTCACAACTTTTCTTACATGTTGTATTTTAGAAAAGAAATAAAGTTGGTTGTATTGTATTCCAACTTGCACTTCGTCATCGCGTTATAATTATTTACCTAATACACGCCAATAACTACCTTGTCGATAGAACAATATTAATATTCGTATTTATACAAATAAAGAAATAGAGCAGATGTTTATAGCCGCAGCTGCTGATTTCTCCGTTCCTCAATCAAACACTAAGATTGACCGTTTGAGATTCGTTTAGTTAATGAAGCAGACAGTGACATAAAACAATAACTTTATTGTGTGCACCTGTTGCAAATGCTATTTGTAATGGCGCGATGGCTTCGCTTATGTCTTTGTAATTTATTTATGTGAAGTATTGCTTTTGTTGCTAGTTTTCCAGGAAACAAAAGAGGCGTTCTATAAATAATATAAAGTTATAAAATAATGAAAAAATGTTATCGTTGCACTTTATCCTATCTACATACGTATGCATAACCTTTTTTATAAAATTGTAGTAGCAAACGAGCATACAGTTCATGGGATAGTATGTGGCCTCTGTCAGTTGCGAACATCTGTAACTATTACATTATGGAAACGAGGTTGTACCTGAAGTCAATCACAGATGCATTGTCAGTCCTGAAGACTAAGATGGCGATATCGTGCTTAAGGCGGCCAGCATTCACATCCTTCCAACGAAACGTATGAACTGCTTCACACTAAAAATAAGTGTGACCAAGATATATTCGTATTGCAAAATGATCACGCAATGATCGCCGTTCCCGGACATCTAGTCAAATGAGTTCGACCGGTATTCTTTCCCCTGCGTCGGCGCTCGTCGGCCATTATTGTCCGATAGACTTCTCAATATCGCGTCGGCCGTCGTATTAAGTAATAAACAGTCAATAAACACGAGAGCGGGCATAGACAAGCGGAGAGCGGCTAATTATAAACAATTAAGCGCCATGATTCCGCCCCCCGCCGCGCTTGCAGTCTCGTTATTACCCTATTTATTGCATATTGGAAACAAAAAGAATGGCTCTCCACGACTATTATAGTTTTGGGTATCAACGCTCGATCGACTTCGGTTTTACTTTTATTGGTCCCAAGCAGTACCAGATTAAAAAACAAATCGCCAAATAGGTGTGTAGTCCGTGTAGGCATTAAATTGTTTAATCTGATTGTAGTCGTAGTGGTTCCATTTTTGTAATAATAATTTTATTTTACATTTTTTTCTATTTGTGTTTCTTTTATGAATCTATAATATTGAAATTCCTTTTAGTCTATTATAGTTGAAAGTTTATATTATAGCCTTCGCGTACGAGGTCGCAGTCAACAACTAGGAACTATACAAATATATCAATGTCACTTTCTTTAATGGTAACTGACGTCATGCGATATTGGATGGACACTATTTATGTACGAGTATAAACATTTATTTACATGTTTTACGCCATATTCAACGTTACATTTAGATGTGATTTGATAAAATTCTAAAGTTACGACAATAAGTAGCCGACACCGATAGAAATGTGTTTTCCAATCCAAAAATAAATATTTTTCAATAGTGATTATAGTAAATAAATCATACTACTTATTGTAAAGAGATTTACTTCAATTAAAGCCCTTACAATAAATCGTATTTTATCTTGAATATCCATCGATTTGCGTTAAATTTATGTTAGAGTACATTTTTGGTTGTCGGGCCTTTCAATTGTAGGTAAACGTACTAATATTCGCGGTCACATAGTACGGGTCGGTGACGAAACCCTCTATTTTTCAAATTAATAACAATTTAACACGGAACTTTCATGTTGCATGAAATAAAACCTTAATTGATCTGTAAAAAGTTATTTAAAAAGTTTAAACTTCTAATTTGGAAATAAAATAAATTCGCGGTTGTTATATTTTTGCTATTCAAATGATATCAAGATGATAAAAAGCAATCAGTGTAGTTTTTCAGTGTCATTAATGATTTTTTACTATCATGTCGCTAACACCAGAAGAATGAGCCACTGTGTTAGAAATAGGCTGATGTCAGTGAAGTGAAATGTAACAAGAGCAATAGACATGTCATTTTGTACAGTGCAGTGAGGCGTTTAATATTTCTGAAAAATTAGACAGAATATATGAAGATCAGGCAGACTAAAATATTTCACGGCTCGGTTTTGCTATGATCATACTTTGAAATCGGAACCTCAGTTGAAGTAACAACTTAGTAGAGATTATGTAAGTGAGTCGATTGAAAGACGGGGGTTCCTCGAAGCTAAATTGACCCCACATAGACCCTCTAATGGGTCGAAACTTGAAAAAGAAAATCGGGTTTTCAGATTACGTTACATCCTCGAATACGCACAATGTACAGACGAAGAATGGGTGATAGTAATGTTTTCCAATGAATGTAAATTCATGCTGGAAGCACGTGATGGTTGGCGAAAAGTCTATCGACTGCTAGGGGAGCTTGTTGTTTTCCCCGAGCGTTAATCGCCAAGCCACATATACTTCATAAAGTAAACAACTATTTTCAGGATATTGATATTAATCGCATGGATTGATTCGCAAGAAGCCTGGACTTCAATTGGAAATTAATTGAACATGTTTTGGACGAATTTGGGAGGTGTGTAAGATAGTTGAAACGTCGACCCAACCATGTGGAAAATTAGGTTCATTTTGCGACATCGCTAAAATAATAAACAGCATGTCCAATCTCCTTGCGGCTGTGAGAAGAGTCCATGGAGACATGAATGAAGATATGAAGTATTAATTTAGTTTTAAAGTTCGTCTTTTTATGATTTTGAGGTGCTACCAACTATTGTTTTTTCAAAGAAATATGACATTAATACATATAATCCTTTTATTTATACGTATATGAGTACATATTTTTAATGTAATTTGGTTAATTAAACTAATAATAATTCCAACATTAAGTGGGAAATTATCTAGACATGCAGTTTCACTCATGCTCTATTACTATATTATTTTAAGAATGATTTTTATTTTCTAGATACTAAGCCCTATTGTTCCTTTGTAAGTGCATTTTAATTAAAGTAAGTTTTCGCGTAAATTGTACTTGGGTAGAACGGATAGACGGTGTTTTCTCCGCAAAGGTCACGAGTCATAAGAGTCCATTACATGAAATACTGACGGTTGCGTAAATCAAATTAAGGCTGTTATGGTCGTGGACGTCGTCGTAATTGGTGTTTATACGCGTATACGTAGGTGTTTGTTTAACTGTATTTTCAATATTTCTTATGTTCACGGTTCCATGCACACTTTTTTCTTGGCTATTAATTTCAGCTTATGTTATTTATATGTTAAGTTCATGTTTAATAAAAAAGGAAAACAATATACTAGTAGTAGTAGTAGACTTTCTTGGAATGCGATGTAGTATTAAACGGTGTTAAAGTTTTTACATCCATTAAAATGCAAAAGAATTAAAGCGGTTAAATTACCGGATTGTTACAAATAAGTAGAAATACTTGCGTGACAATTTATATAATATACTTGCAGGTAATTAACCACATGCTTGTATTCAGAAGTTTATTACCTGCGAAGAGGTCCTTCATCGATAATAACTATTGGACAAGATTAATCGCTGCTTAAATGCCACGTCGCGCGACGCTGGCAGATGGACCCGAAGAACGCTCGTGAAATGTCAGGGAAGATTCACACTTTTTCTGATCACATTACACCTCACAATATGATGCTTCTGTTTGCTTTTTTACACTCGTTCAACTCCGAATACGCAATGGTTTTTTAAACAACAACCATTTGCATAACCTAATAAAATAGTCAATACAAATTGGATTTCCATATCTATATAGGTACCTACTTATAAACTCCTAACACTAATTAATCGATAACACACAATATGAACCGGTGGGTCACGATAGGATTGAACAGGAGGTAGAGAGAGAGATGGTAGATGAGTAGGCACATTATGAGATTATTTTTTGGAAATTAACCATCTTAGCCAAATAGGGGATATACAAGTAGCACCAAGAGGATACCTTATTCATTTAAATTCGGTTGGTTGACCGATTATTTATGTATCTTCTCATCTTATTCTGGGCTTTGTTAAACTTTGCGGCGCGTAAGTAGGTACCACACGATACCGAAGTTAATTTGGTTGTCATCGATAAATCACGAATATATATGATTTTTACATTCAATTTGTTTTACGTACTTCTTGGACGAATTCGTTATGGACACCGGACAAAAATTCGATGAATGTCAGTCGTCGGTTGCAAATCTATTATTATATAATATTAATGTTGATTTCGGAAACCTATAACCGTCGCGGCATGGAAAAACATGTTGTTGCGGCAAGTAGTAAGCGTCATTTAGTTTAAAAAAAATCTAGATATAACATTCTTTCGTAATGTTGACGAGGCAGTAGTTGTGCAGGATTATTTAATGAACAGTTGGAAAAGAAATTTGCGAAGGTCATCATTTTACATTATTTGTTTACATTTAAAAACCTCTCATACTGACATGTAGGTATATTTATTTGTACTATGTACTATTTTATTGATTACGCCAAAGTGCACACCGTGCTTACGTACACACCTAATTACACACTCTTTTTTATTAATTACGTTAAATAGTACAGATTTTACCTACGGAGCTAGAACAAACAAAAAAGTCTAACTCATAAGTACGTACTTGTAACTTGAGACGTGCGTTGAATTGCGTCGTGCGTCGTGAAGAGCCGTGCGTCGCGGAGCGAGCACGCCGCGATGACGTCACGTACGCAACCACGCCCAGCCCCGCCTGCTACACTACACTACCCGCGTACTTCACACGCACACGGCAACCAAAAACACACCTTACTACCGCTCTCTATGATGTACATTTAGCTGCCCGCATGTAACAGCAATCGACCACAATTCGAGGCGTTTCGAAAGATAAATAAACTTGTTTTCTTTTACAGCGCGCCGTTGGTTCTGCGTCGTGTGAACGGTAAATGGATCGCTTTTGGCGGAGTGGTTACGATCAGCAATCGTTTTCATATCTTAAATTAATAAGCCATCGTTATCAAGCGCGCCACGAATTGTAGGTTGAAAGTAAGTTGAAATCGGACAATGCCTAACTTAGCCTTTAAGGATGATCGGCATGTAGTAGGATAAGAATTCTGCCAGATCTTAGCATCACCTAGAAAAAAATTCGTAATCTCAATGTTATATAGGTAAAATCTAAATTTTTCCGGAAACTTCTTTACGGGTGTGAATACCTATTGCTATAAACCAGAGTCAGGAGATTTCGGAATAAGTTATTTATTAATAAAACGACTATTGGGATTTCCCGTGAAATAGGTACTTAAAAGTAAAGTAGGTACTTAAAAGACATTCTTCTGCTATTTTAAATATATTTTCCCTCAAAATCTTCAAGGCCTACCTGCACTGGCGGATCCATGGGGGAAGAGCTCATGTCCCCTAAATCTAAAAGCATGTACTTTTGTCCCATCAATTTTTGAATTACTTCGAAGACTTTCTACGTATAATTGTTTATTTTTGACTTCTTATATTTCCTTTTATAGGCAGACCTTTTTTCGATGTCCTATGAGAGTGACAATGTATTTGATAAAGTTTATTTTTGGCTGGATCAATTCCCTGCCAAACACAAATCTTGGATCCGCCAGCCCACATTCAACGGTGCCGTTACAAAGAGTTCTTCTGGTTTTATTATTAAATATACCTGCTTTTGCCAAATTTTGTATTTTGGTTTGACTAGAAAAGTCTCGTATGTTCATTTTGTACGTGATTTAGAATGAAGTGAGACAATATACATATGTTTTTATTTGTGACGTTTTCTATCGGACGGGTACATAAAATGTTGGAAGATATGAAATAATGCTTTGCTTATTAAGTTGTGATTAGGACACCATGATGTTTCCGATAGCTGCAGAGTTGGGGATTACTAAAGATCACCTTGCCCCCTTTGTCACGAGGCTATTATTTTCATTGACCAATGACAGGATTAAGTCTTAATGATTAATATATACTTGAATGTCATTTTGTGCCAGTGTTGAATAGCACCACTCCTTCTGTAGACGCCACTAAGACAAACGGAGATGAGAAGCAGCCTCTTCCTGTGTAATCTCAAACGCACACTCTGCTTTCACCAACTCGCGTGAGAGGCTTGGTGAATATTGGCAAAACCCATATTAGGGGGAGGCTATTTATTTATTTATTTATTTATTGTTAATTAGATTAGAATTAGGGGATACAAACTTTCACGCCTAAGAGTTCTTTAAAAAAAGTTCTCAGAAGTGTGTGATGCCTATGTCTTGACCAGCGCGAAGGACTATGGTCTAAACTCCTCTCACTTTGAGAGGAGACCCTTGCCCAGCAGGGGACAGTAATGGGTCGATGCAGAGAAGTAAGAAGTAATAAGTGCGTAGTACTATTTATAATAAACGTGCTAAAGCTCCTACTACGATTTTTGAACTACTTTACGACCAGTGAATATTCTAATGAATTAAAACATTATAAGAAGTAAATACCTATGTATTTATTAACAGTCACAAACAACGCATAATACAGAGTGATTCTACTTAAACTATAATTATATTAATGAACTATTTCTGTGAACCTTTCTATACTCGTATTATAAATCAAAACGACACGTAACCGTAGCGCTGTGCGGAGGGTATCGCAATATCTTTTTACAAAGTAATTCTAATGTTGTATTTGAAATTCTGATATCATGTCGTCCTTCGTTTACCCTTTGCGTTACCCGGCGCTTGCAAACAACATCCGGTCACTTGGGTTTTTTATACAATATTGTGGCTTATTTGCGCATGCAAGTATATCTGTAAGCTCGACATTATGCACGGGTTGCCCTGGAGATATATCAGCAAGGAAAAATGTTATGACCTTGATTATTTATTATATGTACCCGTGTTTTCTATTTACCCACAAAAATAACTTCATTTAAGAATTTACCATAAAGATTTGATAGGAGTAGTGGTGTAATAGTAAAACGTAGAAACGGTCACAGCGCAGCTGCCTTGAAGGTGTACATTGGATTATCTTCTACAGTAATTATAATAGGTACTTTTAACTAAATACGTTTTATTAAGAAAATACTACAAAGCAACGTCATGTCAGCGATATCATATATTTTATAAAATTAAGATGGGTAGTTCAGTATTTTCAATATCAGGCGACCGTCATTAAGGCGCTGAATCAGTTATGCAGGTAGTGAGCGAATCTTTCTAAAGGCGTCGGTAATCGGGTTGACTCACTTCTCTGCTGGCTCTAAGACGAGCAACGTCATGGTAAACGTGTTACGTGAGAATTCTGTCGGTTTTATTATTAATTTGATATTATTGCTAACAGTCAGTAGTATATAATTATGAAAGGATAGCGTAATTATCAGATCATGCTGTATATTTTATTTAAAATGTACTTGAAAGAAAATTATACAACATTATACACTGCATAAAATATTTAAGTTTGGCGCCAATGGATATATACCTATATGCATATACATAAATAAATAAATGTTTGTAATCCATACTTCCATACTGATATTATAAATGCGAAAGTAAGTTTGTGTGTCTGAAACACTTCACGCCTAAACTACTGATCCAGTTTTAATGAAATTTGGTAAACAGATAAAGAGGGCCTTAGGAAAGGATGTAGGATAGTTTTTATCGCGAAAATTGGCTTAAAAGGATTGAAATAGGGGATGAAAATTTATATGAAATGTTGTCATCGTCGAAGACAAAAACATGAAACTTTGTATTTAGGCACTGAATAGGAAGAAGATAAATACTTTTTTGTTACGAAATTGTTACGAAGGGCGATAATAACCGAATTCCACACGGGCAAAAGGCGGGCGGAGTCTTGTAACAATTATATTAATATATTTCTATGTATGTAGTTTTAAACAGTGATTTCATAAGTTTTACATGTCTTATAATACTGTTGACCAAGATTGTATAAACATTGATCGCCAGGATGTATTATTGTCATCTGCGCTTCAAGTTCAGGTTTAAATTTAATAAATCACCTTTGTTATGAGCTATTTGCACAGAAAGCTTATTTAAACTTTTGAATTGAATTGAAATATTGAATATTTAGCAAGTTGCATTCGTTGAATGTATTCGTAATTCGTTATCATTAAATAAAACATACAAATATAACGTGAAACATAATATAGTGTTTTAAGGAATACTTTTATTGAAGAATTAGCATGGTAGAAGCATTTTAAGACAATATTTTACAAAAGTTAAATCTATAAATAGATATACTATATATTTATATGTATATATTTGCTTGACGTTACCTCAAGCGACAATGTATATATAGCATATATAGTATAGTAAAACGAAAATGTCTAAAACGCGTTATTGTTTTTAAACGCAACCTAACCAATCAAACCTTATTTTATTATCTTTCATATTTATCAAATAACTCCAAATACAATATATACAAACTTTCAACTTAGTAGCTTAACAAAAGTGATATGTAAATATATTACAATTAAAAACAATCCTTTACATACATTGAATTTCTATCAATGTGACTGGCGACTACATAGTTACATTAAATTGATTATTTGCAACTTATCAAAATGGAAAGACGACATTTTAAGCATGTTACAGATTATTTGTATTCGTGGAGTTGTGTCAAATTCCATATGATCATATTTTCAATGAAATTAAATGAAATGAAATGAAATAGTTTATTTTTTTCTTCTCACAAATAAGGTCTTAGGCTAATGTACAATGTTTTAAAAACATATGGATATCTTCAACCTTACGAAGTGAGAACCTGGTGCCTATTGTAGGTACGGGAAACCTGGATTACAG
>DWPH01000180.1:0-10425 GCA_018251535.1 Autochton itylus | reverse complement strand
GGTTTTCTTAAAATCGTACCTAGTAAATATTGTAGTTTGACTGCAATTAAGGTCATTAGGTCACGAGTACATAAGGCTACGGTATTCCTGACTCTTAAAAGAAGTAACTAAAAGGGGGCTTCCGGAGTTGCAGTTGGCAAGAGTGGGAGCTCCACCACCAACCACCCTGGAAAAGATGGCGATTGGTACTGTGCGGTAACCGTTCCAATTGAGATCCCAGAGTCATATTTTATTTATTTAACATTTTATTTTCTCAACATATAAAAATAAGTCTGCTGTCATATCGGCTATATCAATCTCAAATAAAATGGTAATCCAACCTGCATTAACCACATTTGCATTGCTACCCATGAGAACAAGTTAAATGTAAGATAAAACGTGTCTTAAATTTATCTTACATTTAAGACGCGTTTTAACTTAGTCCTGGCTACCTGACTACACACATACACACCGCAGCAACACTCATCACAACAATTCAAAGAGCTATGGCCGTCGTGCCACCAGAATCAAACCACAAACCATTCTGTGGCCTTTAAAATATGAGTATAATCGGAGTCCCACTGAAACCCAAGAGACGTGACCTCCCACGCCGCGTACACTGGCCTTAGATGCTTGCCAATAAAATAAATATGCCTAAATATACAACAAATTACTTAAACAAGAAGGTAAATCGATTTATTTTAGGGTCATCGAGTCCGCTATTAAGTTTGTCTGTTAGTGTTGTACACAAACGTGAATATAGAAAGGCACACGAAACAGATTTTAAATAAATGCCGGCGCCCTATGCCGCAATAGTCTACTGGTATATTGTATAAAACGAGCCAGGTTTCATTTCCAGCGTATAAAATATTTAAATGGTAAATATAATTATATAATCTGGGTACTTATATATACTTAGTCTATGTTTAAAACAGTGGTTCTTCATTTTTTTTGGCGACGGATGCTCATTTTGAAAACCAAATATTTGACGGAGCCCTGAAATAATCAAACTCTTTATTCTCTTTATGTATTGTTTTAGGGTTCCGTAATCAAATGATATTAACGAACGCCCTATATACTAAGTATCTAATGTCTGTCTTTCTGTCTGTCACAGAAATGTAATACTTGAACCTTATTAAGGTTCAACACGGAGTAAACCGCGGAGCACACTTTAAGAATGCCGGCTTTATGGTATATGTTACCTATTATATGGGAATAGGTTAAACTATAAATTGTATGGCATACATTTGTTACCTTTTTAAAAATGTACGCAATAATACTTTCATAAAATATTACCTTATTAATAAAGTAAATATTTTGACTATTAAACTATCTTGTTCATTATGGAAACCATTCGTGTCACACCAGTTTGTTATGCAGTTTGTTATACAGATGCATTAGCACTTATGAGGGACTAAGGTGGTTGCCTTGTATATGTCTGCCAGTGTCCGTACCTTATCAGCGAAACGTAATTACTGCTTTATTTACAGACTATTCTAGGTTTAGCACCTTTCAAAAGGCACCAATAATTTAAAATTCAGAATTAAGGTTTTAGCACGTACTCAAACATGCTAGAAAAATACCGGTCATATTTACTTCCACGTCTTTACTATATAAAGCAAAATTTAATATTTTTACGCTAGAAATCACAATAAGTAAAAGGCATAATTCGGAATTCGAATTTTACACTTCTCACGTGAGAAATATACAACAGGATAATATAAGTACTTACTACAATTTATTCAGTTATTTTTCTTTAAAACTAAATTTCAATTTCTCGGAGTACAACACTAAAAGGTAGAAGATATATTCGAAAAACATAAAATATTTTATCCGGCATTCAGAAAAACATTTCAGTGATTGAAGTAGATCCAACATGAACAGCATACTCAAAAGGTCGTTTGTATTGCACACTCATACGTTGCTGCGCAAGTTAATGTCACTTGTAAAGTATAAAGAATACTACTATCGTCTACAATTACTATTTCTGGCTTCAAATAACGGTTATACATAACGGTTTTTATTAATCTTCGTGGAGGTGCGTGGTCAAGTCCTGTCCTAAATAGATATGTCGTTTTTATTAAATCTAGGCAGCAAACGAGTGAGTCTAGTAAATCTCTACTTCCACCATTCATATTTAGTTCAAACCACAAATAAGATTAGAAATATAGGTATCTAAAAATAATTTCGGATATTTGCTATTTCTGAGGACTGAGTGGGAATATTAGCACACTTTACTTTTACCATACTCTTAAAACCAGAACACAGCTATTACGACGCAGACACAGGTATACAGAAACGAAAAATTTTACCTTAGTTTTTGTTTTAATACAAGACGATCCTTGCTTCACTTTATGTAAAATACTCACATCGAAAATATGCTTTTTACGCTCGCAGTCGTCGCAAGGATCTTAGTCGTAAAAGCTACGGTAAATGCGAATGAATTTACCCGGAACAAAAATGTAAATCAATAATAATATCTGGTTGGAGTCAACTCGGATCATCTCGGATCATCGAACTCGGGCATCATTTGAATTTTTATACTTAAATCTTATAGTTAGTTGTTTTTTTATGTCAGAGTTTTATTTTGATACGAGTAAGTGAGGATGTGAATTTTATCTATTGCTGTAACAAAATAAAAATAAATAAGTTGAGTTGTGTTGAAGTGTTTTAATAAAGAAGAGAGCGGAAAAGAATTGGAATAATAAGCTCATTATCGGTTGTTGTGGCGCTAATTATGAGAGGGGTATGTCCAACAGTGATCCTTAAATGGCCAATGGATGAATAAACCTCAACATTTTTCCTCCACGTTCCGAGATCAATGTCATGAAGTTTCCTTTGGGCATTTTTCCCACTTTTGTCGGAAGTGTTGATTTATTCAAATGAATCTGTTTCAATTAAGCCACTATTTACGAAGAGGGTTGATTAGTTTAAGAAAAGCTCTGAAGGAAATCTCTGTAAGTTTCTTCTAAAGTCTCAGTATTTTTATAATTATGTACTATTCAATGCGCACACATACAGATACACACACAGAGTCACATGCACAATTAAATATTTATTTACTTATGTTACAAAAATAATAAAATTTAGCCAATTGCATACTTTTATCTCTATCTAGTTTATAGTATTGTTAAATTAAAATAGTAAGTGTGCACTAAAAAATATTCTATTTATTTATCTAAATAATGAACTGTTTTGTATTGAACAACAAATATCATATGTTTTGCTCCTGAGTTATCTAAAAATAATATAAATGAATTGTCAACAGTAAGGAGAAGCATGAAGATGTATCATCACCAGCTGATTCAACGATCACGTTGCATCAAAAAAGTTTGGACGACCTGAGACCGTACAACCCCTTCAAGCACAGAAACGTTCCTCATCCTACATCGTAAGTTTTAAAGTAAACATCTTTTAGCAAGCTTTCAAAATTATGCTCTCGACCGGGACGTACGTCCGCCACACCGATTTTTAGGTCTCTTTCTGTTCCGATTTTGAAAGGTGTGCCAGCACATTTTCATTTGAAGCGACCATTTTGATCCTCGATATTAGGAACGTAACTGTGATTGATTTCAGGTAGAACCCCTGTTATATATGTAGATACTTACAGATCTCCACGGATGGCAGTAACCACTTAACGTACAATAGAGTGCATGCTCGTTTACTGGCATAATGGTGGTAGAAACAGTATGGTCCGAAAAGGCGAATACCACCATCACACCTAATTCTAGCGTGAAGCAGTTCATGGGTTTCGTTGGACATAAACACGAGGTGACCATCTTAGTCCTCAAATGTAGCAACGAATTGGCGATTGACTTCAGGTAGAACGTCTGTTCTATATGGAGTTGGTTGCAGATGTCCATGGGCGGCAGTGGCCACTTACCATCAAGTGGACTGCAAGCTCGTTTGCTACTCCAATTTTATAAAAAAAAACTCAATCTTATAAAAAGTACGTCTGATAGGGCTTAACTTTATTCATCGATAACGTTCGAAAGAAAAAGTTGGGTTATGCGAGCTTCATATTACAGACGGCGATAACGGAATTGCAATTTAGTGACATTTGAACATGCGCATGTCCACTTTCACATAATATCGCCAGAATCAACGTTTTAGGCAAACATCGCTTAAGAGAGATTCAACAGCTTCTTGTCTTCGTTTAACGTATTGTATCATCGTCGTACGACTAAAAATAATGTGGTATTTTTAAAAACTGACTCTTAAAGTAAAAGGAGAGCAATTTAGTCTTCCAAAATAGCATTCACGTAAAAAATTTAATGCGGTACCCTCGCGTGCCCATATACAGAAACGCTTGAAAACAATTTAGCATTACCTTTCGTAGCCTTACATTATTACACATCGTTTATCTCACTATCCTTTGTAGCTCCTCTTTTGAGCTTTGATGTAATACCGTATCGATATTAAATGGGATATGAAATCAAATTCCTACCGGAAAGCTTAGTACGAACAGAGCGTAACAATTTCTTTTATATCTTTTTCGCAATCCCGATAAATAATAAAAACTTGTATATTAACTCAACGAGTATAGAGCCACTCTCCCTAGATCGTGTTTTCAGTTTATTTTCATTTTCGTCACGTTTCCGCGAATTGTTATAAAGCTCCGAAATTAATGGGACAATATTCTGAAATATTTAGGCGAATACAATAAGAGAAAATGGTCTGCTAAACAGATGGTTCCGTATTTGATTTATAGGATACTGCAGTAGCCAACTAGGATTTAGGATTAAGAACTAGGATTCCCAAATCGTGGATAAATATGAGTGTTCATAAAAGCATTGACTAAATCTCTCTATCCTATCAGCCTTTGAAGATGCCAATTTGCCAATAATTACCTGATCTGGTATGGGCGTTGGTGACAGTTGGTTTCTAGTAACATAGAAATCAGTTTAACAAATGATTTCTATGTTACTAGAAAGTATATAGTCCTAAAATCGGCGCTCAAAATAATATATACTTCCGTAGATCATGATGTAATCTGTGTCTAATATGAGCGTCGACTCCGGAACTATGTACATTTATTTTATTACGTTGTAGTGAGACAGAAGTAGATTTTATTAAAGTGAAAACTTCTTTCGCGGCGTTGTGCACTTTTTGTGATGGCTAAAAAATGTTCAACTCGGGTCAGGACACGTGACCTGATCGAAAATTCGTAAGAAGTTTATTAATATTCAAGTTTACACTTCTGCCGGCACTCCCGGAATGCAACCTGTGATTTTTTTAGTTAAAAAAATGTCTTATTTCACGATTTTTAGTGATGAAATGTACACGAAAATATACGTAGACGTAAATTCAAACTTCAATATAAATCTAAAACGTAACATAAACCTAAGCCTTAGCTAAAATTTAACACAATTTTGATAAATAATGTTAAGGCGACCCTGAATATAAGGTCTGAATTTATATGAATCGGACGAACAGGTCGGTTAATTTGATCTGAATGAAATCGACCCCAAATAAAATTGAAATCCTGTCTGAGGTTGCTCACAAATGTATTTCTACCTTCTAGGACTAAGTTGTAAAGTTTCACGTGTCTCTACCGAATCACATAACATCAACTAAAAACAACGGCGCAAAAGGCAGAAATAGGTTTAGGGTAGTGCCTTCTAACTGTAACCAAGACATTATCTTCCATTATTATCGGCAAACCTTTGAAATAATATGTATAGCAAACAGAACTAATTATATTTGAACCGTCGTAATTATATTAACAAGGCAATGAGGAACGCAGCGTAGCTTCTCGTGGAATGGAGGTATATGTGAATATTTAATCAGATAATGCAAGCAATATCTTCTCATGCATACATTAGTAAGCTATATTCCCTGGTGGTTACTTCCGTGCAGTTTAAAAGTTTTAAGTAATTGAAGTTTGTGAACATGTATATTTGAAAGTTTAAGTTTAGTTTGAACGGAGCGGTACCATCGCAAAACTTCTAAATTGAGGGAGTTCTTACGTTTATATAGAGAAATGCATATGGGGTGATGAGCTCAGTCACTGCATTGCATCTATGATAAACAGATAGAACCTCTGTTATTTAGGGAGTTGTTTACACATGTCTATGGGCGACACTTACTACTTACCATCAAGTATACTGCATGTTCGTTTGTTCCGTGTAGTTAGCGCACAGCCCCGGGGCTCGTGAAGATCATAATTAATCTATTATGTAACTGAAGGGTAACGATGCTAGATATAATACTAGAAATAGGGATAAATTGGCAATACCACAATTCAGATTAAGCAAGGTATTTAATTCTTTCATGGGGAACTGTATTCGCTTCTACAATGAAATACCAAAATCTATCACTGATTTACCGGACAAAAGGTTGAAATCAATTATAAAACTACATTTGTGTAGTAAAACTTATTACAGCCTATATGATTATTTAAATGATATACACGCATGGTGTGACGCATCTCCAGCTCCACTATAAATAATTATATATGTGACGTTGTAATTGCGATATGTATATTTGAATAAATGAGATTTGAAATTGAATTTGAATACGGTAGGAAATTCTTAAGAGCTACGAGTGCTTTTGATATTATTTTAATTGAAAGGTATAAAAATTAAATAACACGGTTACTATTTATTTATTTTACTATGCCAATGAAAAGTAAAAAATAACATTTCAGCAACATTTATATCTCAAACTTTACAACTTCAAAGAACAACATCACGAGTCCTACTGCGAAGAAATTTATAGTAAAATTATAATTAATGCAAGATAATTTACTCTTAAAAATAGTTACGTAATTAAAAAAAAATGTAGGAATGTTTATGTTCTTCTCAACAACATTACAATGCTTTGAACTTGCCTCCTAGTTCACGTCTCCTCCGGAAACGTACAGAAAGACGCCTAACGATATAACGAAGAATATAGTATGTAGCTGTAAGCATTGCGATAACGATTCCTAATAACAAGCTGATGATATCCAGCATGTAGTACTTGGCAAAGGAAACGCCAACTGCTGGAGACCGCAGATGACGTGCTCCTCCATTGCGAAGGACATATTCTGTCCACCATACAGCATTCTCTGGTCCTGACAATACAGGTTCCGTTACCATGCTCCTTAACTTAGAAATCGCCTTTTTATATCTGGAAAATAAATAAAAGTAAAATCAAAAACTCTTCTTCTTTCTAAAAATGCCCTACCGTGCTTCAAATAAATTGGAACTTTAAAGTACATCTTTCCAATACAAATCCGTAGCGGGAATGATCACTAACAGTGGCGTTAATCGACTATTGCGAATCGAAGCAGTGTGGATATATCTTTATTTTGCTCAATGTATATACAAAAAGTGCGATATGTAAAGATTGGTAGATAAGATGAAAACATTATAAAGATAAATTAGTACCTACCCAATTTATTCCCACTATCACTGACATTTAATTAAATAAATTAAAATAAATTGGTGACAACAAGTACTAGGTACGTAAGAACTTGTACTTACGTCTCATTCGTAGCTACAGCAGTTATAACGGACTTTACAGTTTCTTTATCTAAATAGTACAAGTCTAGTATCTCTCCAGCGCCGTATCTGGTAATTTCTCCCATGAACGGTTTTCTAGACCGGATTATAGGCAGACCTACTATTGGCACTTCGTAAAATAGCGCCTCCTCCAAAGAACGAGCACCACCGTTGGTGATAAATGCTTTAAGATTCGGATGAGCTGCAAAAATACAATTTTATATGTTAGAAATAGTCATTCCTCGTTCTAACCACTTTGGAGCAGCATAGTGGAGTATACGTCTGGCCTATGGCAGTTCGGAGAAAAGCAGGTTGATCATCCAGCTATCAGACTTTGAGGTCCTCTGCTGGAGATAGGCCTCCCCTAATGAGGATTTTTGCCAGTAGTCTCCGAACCTGACATACATGTTGCTGACCCCAGTGAATGTTGACAATACGCAGAAAGTCGTTGCTGCTCATCTGAAATTTGGTTTCTTAGTCTTACCACATCCACGAGAAGAGAGTTAGTGGTACTATTAAAGGCCACCACACAGCACAGACGATAGGATGGCACTGACAGCAAAGATGATGACGATGAAGTATAAAGACTAAGGAAATACTGACCCAATACTTCCTGCTGGGGAAACCAGACGTCTGCGTACACATTGTCAGATTTATTTATCATGGTGGTGTTGCCAATCTTCCACAACACTGTAAATGGTAGCTCTCGGAATGCCTCTGACAGAGTTTGCAAGAGTTCTGGAGACAGATGCTCGGAGTCTTGAATTGCACCTAAACTGAAGTATACCGCACCATTGGATGCTGAATCTAACAAAACTTTTAGATTCTGTAAAATAAAAACAGTGTAAATAGTAAAACAGTGATTTGTTGTTAATATGTTTGCTTGGTACCACTATCGTCATTTTCGTTAATCCATGAATATCCTACTGTTAGACATGAATGCCTTGTCCCAGTGTGAGAAGTTCCGCTACTATGATAAGTTTTTTAAATAACCTTCAGGCCTGTAGGTTTCCTCGAAATGTTTTCCTTCATCGTTAAACTAAGTGATAATTAGTTTGTAATACGTTACACGTAAAATAAGAGTTGGATGCCTGGGATTTGAACATTCAAGCCCCAGATGGAAAGAGCAAATTTTGAACCGTTCTTAGAAAATTATCGCTATCTGCTTGATCTAATCTTTAAAATGATTTCTTTACCCGAATCTGACGACACCGGAAAATACTGGCTTTATTGTACGTAGAATCGAAAAAGATTAGTTATTATGTAAAACTTACCTCAACTAATTGGAATCCTGGGTTAATGTGCATCCGATCTACATAAGCAATAGCTGGACCTGAAGGCCTATTTCCAATCAAAGCGGGATTACTGGCAACAAACAACATGTCTATGTCGTACTCGATTTCTTGTAGATCCTTCTTGATATCAAACATTTTCTTCACCGCGGTTTCACAAGCAGGCAAATAATTATTATAATATTCATATCTCGTTTGTATATAGCGATTAAACTCCACTAACTTCTGCCAACGAGTGAGGTTTCTATAGTTAAGTGTATTAACATCAGGATACAAAATAGGGTGGATTGGAGACCCCTTAGATTCGTACTGATGTATTTTACCGCTCGAACCTGTTATAGCGATATGAGGCGCGCCATATTTTTCAGCTACTCCATATAAAACTGGCACATCGGCTTCAGTAATAACGAGATCGAATTTAACGTTGGGATTAATGAGTAAGGCAGTCATTTGTTTGGAATTCAGCTGATCAATTGCTAATTTAATCGAAAACTCGTTCAAAGCACGCATACGTGGATAATAATCGTCAGTATTGGTTATTAATTTTTTGTATTCTTCCCAATGCGGCAGAGACTCTTCAGCGACACTCAGCTCTACCAATCTTTCTAAGTCTTGAAATTGAAATTGACCTGGATAAGGCGTCATAATCACCACAGAGTGGCCTCTTTGAAGTAGGAGCGACACATATCCTCGGTACACCAATTGGTCAGAGAATGACAAAGACGAAAATAAAGCAAGTATGGATGCACTTTCAACTCGAGTACTAAATAATAATAATGGAAGCACTAAACTAAATAAATTAACCGCCATTTTATTTTTAATCTTACTCTAAACGTGACTAGCCTCCACTGACGTGGTAGTTAGAAAGACAGACTGTAGGTGAATTCAACAGAACCTCTAGCAACTGTGCAAATATTGAATTCAATAAACACATGAAGACAATGGAGTCGATGGCAAGGTCATGCACTTACCATTTTATTTAGTTGGTAACAGTAATAACCGATGATTTAGGTAGGTATATCTATAGAAATGCTAATAAAACAGTTTTAAGCGTTACGATGGAAGAAAAATCAACGGGTTGCATTCCGGGAGTGCCGGCAGAAGTGAAAACTTGAATATTAATTAACGTCTTACGAATTTTCGATCAGTCCTGACGCGAATTTAAAATTTTTACACATCACAAAAAGTGCACAATGCCGCTAAAGAAGTTTCCATATCAATAAAATTAAGAAATATCATACCTATCTCTGTTCGCCCTTTACGTGACCGCAGTGGGAGTTATTACACAGGATAACGCTGGAGTCTATCTCCAGGATTTTGTCCATTATTCGTCTTGTACGACATCCACGGGAAGAAAGGGAGTGATGCTATTCAAGACACCACACGGTAAATTACCTGCTCCTTATATTTGGTACTAAATGTACTGATGTAGCGCGAGAACACTTGCGTAATAAAAGTGATATTGGGTTTTATTAGTCGACGGAACCCCAAAGTTCGTACGATGTCCTTGCCGTGATCGATCAGAGGGGCCCGAAGGATGCGCAGGAGTTGCCGCACAAGCGCCTGGATGGTTAGCAAGGTGTTTTCGTCCACAGATCATTAATATCTAGATCCGCGGATCTGGATACGGATCCCATCTTTTTACTTAGTCGTTATAAATAAACGCG
>DWPH01000179.1:0-10427 GCA_018251535.1 Autochton itylus | reverse complement strand
AACACACAACAAGAAAATAATGCAATATATGCATATAAGCAATATAAATGTGTTAAAAATATGAAATATTACTCATTAATATGGTGTTTAAAATTTTTCATTGCTTCGGAAATGAATTGCTTCATTTAGAATTTTACCCATATAATGAAATTTAATAATTACAAAGATCTGCTTGAGATCCGCCAAGAAAAGGATACGAATTTATTTTGTCTTGCGGTTAACCGAGAATAAGGATACAGATGTCCGGGACATCGCAAGGTATACGTCCACAAACAGAGAGCATATATAACTCCGCGGCTTATTAGATCTCAACCGATATACAAAGTTAAACAAGTTACGTCGGGCGCGGTCGGTGCTTGGATAGGTGACCGCTTGAGACAAAATTTCATACGTGCTTCGGTGGGTACGCTAAGCCGGCGGTCCCGGTTGTTATATGTTTTTGATGGTATGAGATGATGAGGTACACAAACGATATATCTGGAGACACCCTTAGACCATGCGTGTGTAATATCTATTAAGAGATAACTTTTATGACAGGCACAAATTGCTTAGTAGCTGTTACAGTCGTTATATTATATTTCGGAGTAAGGGAGGCGGAGGTAGTTTAATTGCCTATAAAGATACTTGGTATATTTTTAGTTCAAGTGTGTGGGTGCGTGTATCGTTAAATATTTGGCAGCTTTATGGGAATAGCTTATATTATAAAAGTAATATTGTAATTTACACAATTGTTAAAAAAATCGCTCGACTGCCAAGCTGTTAGGTGAGCTAGCTTGTCCGCTGTAGACACCTGAGTTCGCAGTCGCAAAACGTCGACTACTCGTCCGCCTTGGTAAGCGAACGTAGATCGAATATATTCTGCAGCTGGCATTTAATCACGCTGTCTGCAAAAATCAAGTAGTCTGCCTCCTCTGAAATGACGAAATCGTTAGTCAAAGACGGCATGCTACCTTATGTCCCTACAAGCCACTCATGTTAAAGTGACCCTTAGTTGCAACAATCCACTAACTTAAAGAGGGGATACATCTACATTGAATACTGATATCCTACGACAGGATAGAAGTTTTAAAAATACATTACTATGTAAATTGTAGAAGGCGTCCACGAACTTCCAGGACCGCGAAGTTTTGCGCACCTGAACCAATTTCGATAGCACGAATCGAATTGAAAAACATTGCAGTATTTTAATTTATAAACAGGAGTAAGGAAATAGAAAATAAAGATCTAAGTAGCAGATTTTTCAAGATTACTTTTGGTTAGGAGAAGCTGATTAGAGTGGTTTTGTGACAAGTTACGGAAAAGTCGTGCGCTGATTACGGCAGTTGGTTCAACGCTTCTAAAGATCTACTTTATACGAAGATAAGAAAATGTTTAATGCGACCAGAGGAACAGAGAATATGTCAATTTTAAGTTTAATAATATTTAAATCTTAAATTAAAACAAAGATTTTCAAAAAACACACAGACAAACAACATATACTACTAAATATTTCGTCAACGTAGTACTCGTACCAACATATTTTTTCTAATAAAGTGGAAATTATAAAATATGATTAGTTGTTTTTAATTTACTTTACATTTTGCCAAGCATCACACAGGTAAAATTAAATTATTTTAACCTTCTCGTCACGCCATGTTTTACTTTGAGCTCCCGCAAATGTATTTTATTATTTA
Source organism: Autochton itylus (assembly GCA_018251535.1). NCBI lineage: Eukaryota > Metazoa > Arthropoda > Insecta > Lepidoptera > Hesperiidae > Autochton > Autochton itylus. Next base: position 8,754 of record DWPH01000179.1, on the reverse strand, counting down.
AATACATAATCTCAAAGAAGCAGTGACGTAATACTGCTTGTAAAGATAAATGAAAGTTCGTTAATTGTATAATTCATTTAGATGTATTATTATTCAGCATGCAGTTGTTGGTAAGCGGCCATTGCCCTTCCGACCACAGACCTCCCATACTGGGAGATCTGATCTGACGAAAGGACAACCAATGGCGCGCTGGTACTCCTGAAATCTTAGTTGTAACGATTCGAAGATTTATGGTTACAGTTAGTTACTGAAGACACATCCTTCATATTGTATTATATTTAACGTATTATGAAAGATTTCAATGAACTTAAAAGCTTTCCATAGTTACGCTCGTAACGATAAAATTGCAGAGCTAGTTAAAACGAAACTGCAACGAAAGTCTTATCTGTCATCAAAACTTCATGAATTAAATTCCGAACTTCGATAATTTCGGCTTTCAAATACCCAAAGAAAGTCGGAAGCTCGACAAATTCTCAAATAAATTCGGCCAGTCCTACACTTATCTGTCCCTCCGAATTCGATGCCTTAATGTAATTTTCGGTTTCGCCTTTCATCTCAAATATCGATGTAAAATATCTGGAAAATAGTACAAAACCTCGTTTTGGAGTGAAATTAGTAACACTGGCTTCAATATTGCTTCCTAGTTTTGAAAGTAACCGAATTAATTTTGATAGGTAGGTTTATATGGCGTTCAGCTAAGTTTTCTACTAAACAAAGTAACTTAACGGACTATTAGAAGAGTTTGCACAATATATATATTAGCAAAATTTAATTACCACTTGAATCAATTGCAGGAGATAAAACCATTCGGGGTTCTATTGCGGAAGTATCACTGCCGAGCCTATTTTCGCCTTATAATTAGCAGTCTCGAACTCTTCTATTATCTGGTTTGAAAGGTACAATATGGGCGTCACCCTTATCAGTTATATGAGGCGTTTCAATATAGTTCTGATGGATAACAATACACGTGGAGCCATTTTCATGTAGGATTGCAATCATATCTGGATGGATTATTCTGCTCTTGTACTGTTTGTTCAGGTCAGTGGCTAAAATGTGTCTGATGTTTTCAATGTGCCTATGAGGCAATGTTTAACGACTGGTATGGCAATGAAAACAACCGTTACCGACTGTTTTGGTGCCAACCGGGTACTGTCTCACAGCTGGATTTTGATCTTCGGAGTGAGAAGCTTTAGACTTAGGGTGCTCACCAAGTGTTGACTGGCAAACTTAAATACGGAGAGTTATTAAAAAACTGCTTAATTGATAACTAATTTGTAACATGCACATTACTTTGAAAAATCAGTTAGAGAAGAGTACGATCGCTGATCCATCCAACTGTCGTCCGCGCCCAAAGTTGCTCAATATCCACAAAAGTCAACACTTTATCAGAAACAGATTTGAATTTATTATATTTGTCACTAATTTATTTCACTTAATCTCGACAATAATTTATCTACAGATTTGTATTTAGAGATAAAATCTGCCCACTACAATAATCCTTTCCAAAGCTTGTGGATTAGTCTTCATTAATTATTTTTAGACCCATTCCGAATTTAATGGATATACTAAACTTGCTAACTATTAGACATCATTGTGTTGATTTTTAGGTCAAAATAAGTTAATTCACGCTCACAATTATATCCTTCGCAGTTATTTACTAATATTGCGATATCTTTGTATCGCAAAACTACATATGTATAAGAAGAAATTGTACGTTATTTAAAAATAATTGTAATTTTCCAAGCTGATGTGCTCATTTGCATAATGTATTTGCATTGTTATACACCAATTACACTTAATAACAAAGTAACTTAAAATTTGTACAATGATTATAAATTAACATATGAAAACTAAATATTATAGACATAAGTTCTAATTGTTAGGATACATGTCACAAAATAGGAAAAAAAATGATAATAATAATAAAATAGTGATTACATATATATTTCGAAAAGCTCAAAGGGTAACTTTTGCTGCGAATAGAACGGGAATCCTTTTTCAACCCATTACTGTCCCACTGCTGGGCACGGGTCACCTCTGAATGTGAGAGGGTTTTAAACCCATATTCCACCGCGCAGGTAAGTGCGAATTGGCAGACTTCATACACCTTAAAGAAGTTTTTTTTTTAAATAACTCTCAGGCGTGCTGGTTTTCCCACGATGATTTCCTTGGTCGATTAAGCAAGTGATAATTTAATTTTAATACGTACATAACTTTGAAAAATCAGAGATGCGCGTCTGCATTCGAATCTCGAACCCCCGGTGAAGATTCAACCACTAGGCTATCACTGCCTAACAATTAATCGAGTATGAAGTCGATATGCAAATTTGTTAGTTAAAATTATTTTGTGATTTGTTTTATGACTCGCACACCTTAGAGGCAAAATAAGAGAATTTTGTATAAAAATGTCATCAAATTATGCAGATTATGATTAATTTATGAAATTAATTGCATTTTTTTTAAATTAGCTCGCATTTTGTCTTTGTCAATTATTAGCAGGCGTGTACTTTCCTTAATTTTGATCCTTACTTATGACATAAGCGGATATAAAAATAATACAAGTTGTTCTTTTTCACAACGACCTCGAACTTTTCCTTAGTATTCATTCTTGTTGTTTATCAAAATCTATCATAGTATGATGTTTTATTGAACATTTTTGACTATTCGCGTAATAATTCCGAATTTGGTCATCCACATACAGTAAATAAATCAGCCTGTATATTTCAGCTTAAATTTTCGTAACATCTCTAAGGAGTGGTCTTTTATCAGGTATCCCAGCATACGGCCTGGACGGTGACAATGTACGCACCGGCCTCAATAAGAACCTGGGCTTCAGTAAGGAAGACCGTGAGGAGAACATCAGGCGTGTGGCGGAGGTTGCTAAGCTCTTCGCGGACAGTGGAGTGGTGTGCCTGTGCAGCTTCGTGTCTCCATTCGCTGAGGTTAACATCATTGTATTTTTACCAACTATCTTCCATCCATCAGCATTCTGAGTTCCACTGCTGGTCATAGGCGGAGCTGCGGACTACGACCAGCATTGGCTGTTTGTAAAAAATGAACCTCTTGGATTTTTGAGTCAGTGTGTGTGAAAATCAAAATCAAAATTATTTTATTCAAAGTAGATCCTTTACAGAATTCTTTTTGAACGTCAATAAACTACCACCACTTCGCAAGGTGTTTCGTTATGGCGAAAAAAACTCCATAATACACATCTTTTTTAAAAAAGTTTAAATTTACAATAGAGCACGTGGAGCTGGAACTAGTTCTGACCACACAGTTTTATCAGTATTAAAGTTATGGTGGTCACTATTTTTGTCAAACATATCATTGTGTTTAAAAATATATAAATACATTTTCACTATATTACAATATTTTGCAATAAATAGTCCCATTTCATTTATAGTAGGAATCTAGATAAATACAGGCCAGCTTAACCAGATTAATATCACACCCTAAAGCTGGTTAATATACTTACCTAATTATGAGACTAGCAGTGCAATGATCTTCCAGATACAAGCATCAGAGTTACTCAGGCGTTGTCAATATCGAACTGATATCCTGATATTGCATATTTGCTGTTATCCGATGAGCTGTGCAACTCAAATACAGGATACAGGATAGATTCGAGAGGGCAGGATCTACGTGACGACACGGCCAGTGATATATACCAATATGACACATCTGCTACAGTCGAACGCTTTGCGCTCTGGAGCGTAACGGATGCGTGCCGAATCGGGTCGTCGGTCTCGGATTCTGTTGAAAATTTGGACCAGTGATTCAGAACTTTCGAGAGAACTTTTTATTTAAACCACGTCCTATTTTATATACGGCCAGTAAAATATTCGTTTGCCAGTATTTGCCTCTGTCTCTGATTCAGATTTCATTATTTGATTTGTCCTAAGGTCAATCTATTCGCGGGTAAATAGTATATACAGATATCAGGCGTCATTTTGCAAAAATATATCAAATTTAAATAAAACTGCTCTTACCAACGTTTCTATTAATTTACTTTTCTTATTGGCGCCACTCTGGTCATGCCTTCTGCACTTTATATTTAGTGAATACATTTTCATATAGAAACTGTCAAATTATCTTAAATATGAGTAGTTTTACTAAGTCGTTAATTCTCGTGGTGGTCTTTAGGCGGACTTTTGCGTAATGAAAATAAGTGTACGAAAACGCTACTCATCACTGAAGCGTTGTCGAGCTGAAGGTTGTGTTCCTTACAGAATAGACCAGCTTAATCCAATGGTTTCCTGCTGTTTTCTTCGGATATTCGGTCCTAGGCGGATGTATGCTCCTTTCGCATGGCTTCTCTCGAATCTTCGTCCCTATCGGTTATCGGTCCTCCGAGAAATGTGGGCGGATCATTACGATTTCAGCTTAATTTACTGACGTGTTAATTTAAGTCAATAACATTTATGTTACCAATAATTTAATATATTTAATATTAGTTCTCATGATTTATAGCGTTTAATTTTCTTTTTCTTTATAAAATTGAAGTAGCAAACGAGCGTGCCGTCAACATGATGGTAAGTGCTTACTGCAGCCCATGGACATCTGGAACCATCGATATAGAACAGAGATTCTACCTGAAATCAATTAATGATGCGATGCCACTCCTGAGCACTAAGATGGTTTTCTTGTGGTTAAGTAAAGTTCAGTTAGTCAAGTTAGTTTATAGACAATAATATTTTAAGTTACTAAGTTAATTATTTGAAGTTAACGGATTAATTCGCTTTATAACCCTTTCGGCTTTAATTAAGGGAAGTCGTTATTGAGGCACTACCCACTCGTAGATATTTTTCAGTACTTTTATTTGTAATTTAAATTTTGCAACCCTTCGCTGTGGTTCGCTTTAGGGGAGTAAACCAATTTAAACGTTAAGCTCCCGGTAATGTCCCTTTATAATATGTATGGAATGAGCACATTTTGAATTTTCACTAAGTTGTTCGCTATTGTTTGTCTTGTAACATGTAACTAGTTACATGTTGCAAGAGACATTTTCGTATCATGAACCCAACTGATCCTTTACGCTGGCTAGTTGACTGATACATTTCACCGATCCATGCGAACATTATTAGAGATATGGATGTAGGTATACTACTTTCTATATAATTTTCGTCGTCTACCCATTACTGTCCCACTGTTGGACACGGGTCTCAAAGTGAGAGGGTTTAGGCCATAGTCCACCGAGCTGGCCAAGTGCGAATTTTGTAGACTTTAAACACCTTTGAGAACATTTTTTTAACGAACTCTTAGGCGTGTAGGTTTCCTCGCGATGTCTTCCTTCACCGTTATAGCAAGTGATGCTTAATATTATTTCGTTTATGTTAATTTCCATTTGAACCGCTGGTACCGTAAGCCATGGAAGAAATAAACCTAGAAATATAAATTCATCTAAATGTCTCATTGGTCTGAGTGAGAATCGAATCTGGAACGACAATAACCTTTATCGTTAAAGTAAATTATAGTTCACTTGTAATATTTCTTTCTTCGTCAACCCATTATTGTCGCACTGTTGGGCACGGGTCTCCTCTCAGAGTGAGAGGGGTTTTAGGCCATAGTTCACCGCGCTAGCCAAGTGTGAGTTGGTAGACTTAACACATCTTTGAGAACTCTTTGTTTCAAAAAGCTCTCAGACGTGTAGGTTTCCTCTCGATTTCTTCCTTGCCGATATAGCAAGTGATAATTTATTTTCTAATTTGCACATTACTTTGAAATATCAGAAGTGTGCATCTGGGTTCGAACCTCGGACCCTCCAATTGAGAGACCAAAATTCAACCACTATGATTGGTTATTACTGCCAATATTTATTTAGTAATATGAAAATTACAGTGAAGTAAAATAAAATCAAAAATAAAAAGAAAATAATGTACTATAGTACTTGATGTTATGATTCTCTGAATCGTAATAAAACATAACATCAAAAGCTATTATATGAATCTGGACCTCCAGAACAGCTCCAAACGCCAATAAACTGACTTTGTTTTAGTGTAAGTAGTTCGTTTAAAAATAAAGGAATATCACTTCATGCATAAACATGAGATAATCGAGACAAAAATTTAGTGGGCATGAATATTACCAGCCAATCTGCATTTTAATACTTTCGAGTGGGTTTTACTTTGCGTTACTTTGTGGTAAATGTGTAGTCAGTAGTCAACTGTGTTTTGTGGGTGTTGAATTAATAGAATCCTCTGATCTCACCTTCAAGAGGCTCGCTACGAGCTTTGTTTGACTCGAAAATGCAATATTTATATTTCGCTAATAAAAAATGCATGAATTTATACTTACACGATGATTCCTGTTTCACGAATCCTAGACAAGTAGACCTCTTGAAGGTTGTAATTAATTGTTTTTCGCGCTTATCTTTTTAAGATTTCAATGTTAGTTTACATTTTAATGAGTCTAATAGCTAAGATTGATCTTTGTCAAATCTTAATTTAAATTAATGAAAGTATTCTCATTTAATATGAAATATGTTTACTATACTGATGTTCTTTCAAACTAGCTGATTAGAATGAAAATAATCACCCAACTGATCTAAATTTTACCACGCTGACTGTTAAGCGCACATTAAAAAAACACAAACAAAATTTAATTCTCTTTCATTTATTTCTACTAGTGCAAAGAATAATATTTTTTACAATTCAATGCATTTAGCTATTATTAAACTTTTCAAATATGCAAAAGCAATACATAATGTTTATATATATATCTATTGCTAGACATAACTATGCCTTTATTAATTTACTAATAGTCACCGCGCCTGGCATGTGTGTTTGTGGCTGCAGTAGATATTAATATAGCACATGATCTTGATTTTCCCCTCAGTTGTCTCCTCCGACATCCTCAAGAACTTAAGTTACACTAAGACTATACATCACATGCATAATAATAAATAATTAATGTTTAATATGACATGCTTCTCTTCAAAAACACAAAAAGCGCTTATTTCAAGCCGGGGAGGGATTGGTGTCTCCTCTGGTGTTGCAAATGTCCACAGGCGACGGTCGCTACTTTCCATCAGGTAGCCCGTTTGCGTTATCGCTAGGTTTAGATATAAAGACGAGCAACCAAATCGTTAAAGAGTATCCACCAAAACCTAACAATAGCAATCAAGTTTAAGCGAACTAATCACTACACCCTCTCTTTTTATGGCACTTACTAACGACTTGTCTCAAGGTACTAAAGCGATTTCAGAGCGACGCCCAAATAACATGCCAATAATCGTTAGCAGCGATTGGAAAACAAAACTGTGATTATAGGGTATTATCTTAGGCTTCTGTCCCCTTTTCTCTGCTAGTTGTATCTGGCCCCTTGTGATGCTTTCTCGCTTGTCCCCAGAGGGCGGAGAGATAGTGACATTACTTTAACGAACTTTCAATGGGTCGTGTCGACCAAGATGAGTTCAATAAAGACTGTTGGATGGATTTATCTTTTAAACACGATATGTTCTTATTACAAATATTATTTCGACTTTATTTGTTTCTAATGTGAAAAATAAGATCTACCTATTGTCTATTGTTATAGTAACATGTGCTTTGAGTTTTATACAAATAAAAAATCGCATTACTATTGCAGTTATACCCCAAATCAATTGCAGTTATACACAAAATCAGGTCTACCGATTTGCACTTGGCCAGCGCGGTGAAGTATGGTCTAAATTTCTCTCTCTTTAAGAGGAGACCCGTGTCCAGCAGTGGGACCAACTATTAAACAATTAGAAATTGAATATGTGTACGAAGTTGAAAAAAGTAACGTGAGGAAGCCTATATGCACATTTGCAACGTTCCAGAGGTGTATGCAGTTGACCTAATACAGTGTGAAGGACATAAAGGATACCGGTGTCCACCAGTAGAAAATAATGACTTGATGACACTGGCATATATTTCGTAAAAACCAGTACCGGATTAACCACGTAATAATTGTTATGGACCCTAAGTAGGGGGCTCGTTTGCTGTATTCAGCTTTTTAACACTTTAAACTGAATCTATAGAAAATCTAGGGGCACACGACAAAATTTGCTGCGGGTTTCGCACTATCTTAATCCGGCACTGGTAAAAACTAAAAAACGAATTAAAAACGAATATGATTATAAAGAAACGATTATAACGAATACGATTATAAAGAATACGATTATAACGAATGCGATTATATAGAATACGATTATAACGAATGCGATTATAAAGAATAAGATTATAACGAATACGAAATTAAAAACGATTTACGAAGCAACATAACGTCATGACCAGAAGTCTTTGCTAAAGTAGCAGATCGTTTGTTACCGAAATATCATAATATATCCGTAGAGGATTAAAATTACAATTCCGTGGAATCGTACACGACTCGTCTCCCCCGCAGCCCGATCCCCGACAGAACAATGAAGTCGCGGCTGTCTCTTATCTCGTCTTGTTTATTGTCTGAAGTTCGCTTGATGGCCGTTTTGTTTCTTGCCGCTCGACTGTGGCGATGAGTAAGTTACTCGTAGTTTCTTTGTTTATTAGTTGTATTGAATTTTTTATATTATAGTGATATTTTCAGCGTAGCATACCGATAAAACGTGGTCCGACATAGCTTCAGCTCCACATTTTTCTTATAAAATTGAAGTAATTAACTAGTATGCAGTCCATCTGAAGGAAAATGGTCACTGCTTCCCATGAACACCTCCAACCAACTCCATATAGAGGTTTTAGCTGAAGAATTACCGATTCGTTGCTACTCCTGAGGATCAAGATGATGGCCTCGTATTTA
>DWPH01000178.1:0-10444 GCA_018251535.1 Autochton itylus | reverse complement strand
AAAGCAAATGAATGATGATTAAGTTCTAAAATTCTCATAATATTAATATATTCGAAAAATTACTGGCCTTGGAGTTTCGTTGAAGGCCACACAAACTGCTGTGCACATTTCTATTACATATAAACTCTGTGGTTTTATGGTTACCGTTTCAAAGGCGCTCTTGAAAAACGAAACATTTTCTCTTTATGAGTGACGAGTGTACCTACCGATTCCCCTCAAAGTGTATGTACACAGTCAATACGCTACGTAGCAAACAGCAATCCGCTTAAAGAACCCCTCATAACATGCTTGCTCCGTATTCAGACCACAAATACGAGAGGCTAAGTGGGTACCTTCCTTCTAGAAATCCATCTACTTCTATAATAAAAAGTTATATAAGTATTAAAGGTTCTAAAATTTGCCGTAGATTTCAGAAGCACCGTAGCTTATACAAGTTATTTTTAAATATAATTGATGTAGTAAACGAGCGTGCGGTTCACCTATTGTTAAGGGATTACTGCCGTTCATGGACGTCTATAACCGTACAGAACAGAAGTTCTACCTGAAGTCAATCGCAGATGCGTTGCCACTCCCAAGGACAAAGATGGTTGCATCGTATTTGAAGTGAACCAGAATGCACACCCTTGCAACGAAACGCATGCACTGATTTACGCTACAAATAGGTGTGACCGTAGCACCTCCCCGGTCGCACTGGTTCCTTGATAAATTTTACCGATAACCGATTTTTCTATAGTGGGAATTAATGCCGATGACATCATATTTTTTTTATAAAGTCCGAAAATTCGACTTAGTGTTATTTTAAAGAATATAATTCTGCTATATGTACTCCGATTTCGATAGTTTTACAAAAATTACAGTTACATCCGTTTTCGATAACTTTGTTTTGACATTAGTCTAACGTATTCAAGTATTCGTTTAACGCATTAAGAACGTTCTTGTTTTCCCGATTTAAAATGTTCATACGCCTTTTTGGGGCAATGGAATCGATCGGTATGTAAATACGAATCGAGTGTTGTTTTATACATATTGTAGGTAAGTAGACGGCTAGTGTTAATGACCTCAGCCGAATATATCTCAGTCGTTCTGTGTAAACTTTTATTCGTTGCGACTACGATCAACAGTCACGATTTTCTTGTTCGATCTTTTAATAAATAATTAATTATGCAATCGACAAGTATATACTGACAGTTCTAGATTGTAATAACGATCTTTGATTATTCATAGTGTGTGGGTTTATACGAAATATATACTGACTACATTTGAACTATCGGTAAACTTGACGGAAAGTAGATCCTTCGAACAACTCTTATCTCATACAGCCACGTCGTACTGACGAATTCCTGATCTTTGTTTTTATCTTGCAACTACGCGACAAAAACAAACTACGGCTCCTCTACGGATTGCCACGAGTCCCTTCCGTAATAACCGTCGCAGGTTATAAAATATATCTGTTATCTGGGACACGATTGGCTGTCAAAACAAAAACACTTCGCGGAACGCCGATAGGGGCTCTCGGTTCTCGACGGCAGTGGCGATTGGAAAAGGGCCAGGGATTAGCTGGATGTTGATTTTTGCCTGCAAACACGGGACCAGAATAGAATAACAGTATCCCCTGCTTATCGTAAGAGGCGACTAAAATGGGGCTTCCGGAATTGCGGGCGGTAAGAGTGGGAGTGGGTGCTCGAACCGCCTAGCTATCGACCCCGGGAAGGACGACGGTTTGATGGCCACATACTGACGTAAGCACTCGAAAAGATGTGAGACGAACATAGTTTTTCTCTCAGGCATTATTCGACAGGGGTATTGCGCTCAAAGGTTTTTAGGTTTAGGTCAGAGAGCGGTCAGGTTGCATTCTGATTAATTATGCGTGGAGATCCCGGAGTCCTATACGTAGCGCCGGTGACGCCCCCATGACACCTTCAAAAAATACTTGTTAATACCCTCTGACGCGTATTTTTGAAGGCTTCTCCCGTCACCAATAAAGGGTAGATGCTGTTTATTACGTAGGTTCATTCGTGTGAGGGGCAACGCGCTGAGAGCACTCCGGTTACATTTCGTTGGGACCTGGGCCCTCCTTTCGCAGCGCTGAGGACGGGCACCAGAGTTTTATTAGGAAAAAACACCACACAACCCCTCGCGGTTCCCACGGCGACAGGTACATTTTGAAGGAACAGTACATTCTAGATTAGGAATATGATGCAGTGTCCCTGTAGTCCCGGGACCAGAATAAGGCTACGGTATTCCCTGCCTGACGTAAGAGGTGATTAAAGGGGGGCTTCCGGGGTTGCGGGCGGCAAGAGTGGGAGCTCGAATCGTCCGATTAGCGATTCAGGGAAGGACGGCGGTATGTGTCGCGTATGATCGTAAAAACCAGCCGGTATGGTTAGCCCAATAGTTCACTCGGGAGAAGCCCGATGTTGCAACGCGCTCAGTGGATTCCGGTTGTGTTCCGTATGAGATCCCGGAGTCCTCTTCGCCGCGCTGAGGACGGCCAAGGGGGTTTTAGCTCGGTAAAAATCCCAAACCGCACCATTTACCAGGTGGTAGAACAATTATGAGTCGACCGCCGCCGCACATATTTCTACCGTGAAGCAATTCTTGCGTTTCGATGGAAGGGTGTGGATGCCGGCTCACTATATATGAGACGACCATCTCAGTCCTCAGGAGTGGCATCGCATCTGTGATTTACTTCAGATGGAATCTCTGTTCTCTATGAAGTTGGGAATAGAAGTCCATGGGCGGCAGGAACCGCTTCAGGTGGACTGCATGCTCATTTGCTATTTCAATCATAAAAAGGTACGTACATCATGCAGACAAAGGGGCGATAAGGCGACAACCATACCATTCAAATTTTAATTATATCTATACTGAATACAATTTATGCCATTCAGTTTATTATTACTTTGGACAAGGCCGTTAAGTATGTAGTAGTAAAAGGAATAAATAGGCTTGACATTTAGCTTTTAATTTTCATATATTTGCGCCATTTAACACAAATAGGCGGCGGAGTTCTTAATCAACTTGTTATTCATTGTAGGCTAGTATTGATAAATATATAACGAATATTATTATAACACAGTTAATAAACAGTGTTTTCTTTCCTCCTAACCCTGCAATAGTATTAAATACGTGTATTCTATGGGTACAGAGATAAGTACGTAAACGTCCACACTAAAAGTAGCAATGATCGGCGTCATAAGAGGCGCATGGCCAGGATTCCGGTAACAGCCGAATTTTAACAGTACCTCCCTCTAGCGATGGCGGAAGGTTTTAGAAACCAAAGAAGACTAAAACATCTCCTTTACTAGCCCAGAGTCGGCTGGTTCGGTTAAGCTTTAGGCTCGCCACAAAACACTGGTGAAGCTGTAGAAGCCAATATGGCCAACAGAAATTATACATTCCGAAAAATAACCAAGCAATGAACTATCTGCCTGACCTGTGTTTTAATCCGTGTCTCCGATAGATATCGTTGTCAATTTGAAATATTTCAAAAGAATTTAACTAGTAGCAAATTACCTTTAAGAAATTTACATATATTTTTAAAATAATTCAACAAAACAATACAGAAATGTTCTGCCACCGGTCCATAGAACGAAAACAATTATTTCGGTCGTAGCAGTATCATCATTGCCTTAGTTTATGTAAAATTAAGGTCTCTGCGACAGGAGGAAATAGCTTTGTCGTAATAAAACCGACAAAACGAGTATTCAGGGCTGTAGCAATAAAATAGTGTCGTAGTACGCAATAATTGGGGATCTAGCAAGCTTCATGTTACTGAGATTTCGTAACGCTAATAAAAGGATTTTATTTGTAAGACTAAAGTAGAAAACGAGCATGCAGTTCACCTGGTGGTCAGTGGTCACTGTTACCCAGACGCATCTGTAATCAACACATATAGAACAGGAGATCTATCTGAAACTGATTACACGTGCGTCACATCTGAGCATTTAAAATGACGTCGCATATGTAAGTCAACATTGCTCTGTATTCCAGTCACAACTAAGTCCTCCGTCCTATTCGTATTTGGTCATAGACGTCCACACAGCAGTGCTCTTAACTAAAATGTTCTTAGAGACTTAACTACCTATAAATGAATACATATTTAATTTTGTAACCATTCAAATAAAAAATCTATATTTTCGTTAGATTCAGTGATGACCTTCAGTTAACAAAAACTTTATCAACTGAAGGTCGCCTTACCACAACATGTTAATGAAATTCGTGATATAATTACGTATGATTTAATATAAACTATAATTGAGTTTGGCCACTTTGTTCTTTAGGCGACAGAGCCTATTCCTTAAATAACTTGTTTTGTCCTAAACAAAATCATCTCAGACGACGTGAACAGAATTGATGGAGATCTCTAGATTGAAGGATAGCAAGAGAAATTGGAATCGCCGGTGCCTCGAATTGCTTCTGATAAGTAACAAAAGCCTTCGAAAAGTCTAGGGATTCCTACCCGAATAAATCGAGGCAGTCTGTAGATAAATATCTAATTCAGTCGTGAATTTATCGTACCTCCTACCTTTGTGCTGTTGTTAAGCCGTTCATCATATTTTGTTTCTTTATAGGAATCATAAATATAAAGCCCTCACGTTCGGTTCTCGCGGTTAAAGACATTTTGTTATCAAACTTAACGCTATAATCTATACTTGCTTTTCGATATACATACTACACCATGAAATATTCGTGGCAAAAATTCCTTCCTAAAAGGGAACATAATATAATGTTGATGTATCAAAAAATCACGTGGTCTAGCGTAACGAATATTTAATTGTTGGTCAATATTCATTACTTTCTATTAGTGTAATTAAAGTGAACCTGTCATAGCGAAACTGCGAATGCAATCAAATGACATTTTCAATAAAAGTGAGCGGGGTTAGTAAGTTAGCCAAGTGTTCGGGTCGTCAAACGTAAAGGTCAATTTTGAAAAGTCATCGAAAAAGTTTTCTAATACTCTCTTAACGACATAAAAAGCTACCAAGACTGTTTTTTCTCTCGCGTCTGAATCGATCCAATTAGCCAACGCAGACTGAGTGCGTCATTGTTTCCAACCTCCTTTGTTTGGTGCTTGCTCCAAGTTTGGTATTATTCCCAATTACCATCGAGTTACCGAAGAGGGAGAAGCCGTAAATAGTCTGAAAGTGAAACTAATAATATGGTTTTGGCGTTGGCCTTGGTTTACATTATTCATGTCACGATAATTTATGTTTTACACATTTAAAGGATCTATATGGAAATTTCTAACCTGCCCGAATTTCCATTGTCAATACAGGAACGGTAGATATTTTGGAATTTGAAATAACCTATGTCATACAATGTAAATAGCTTTAATTTTACTTTGAAGTCTTGGCAAAATGGGTTCAATAATTTAAAACAAAAGTGAAAAAAATATAACGATTTTGCGAAATGAAAATAAGAATTACTATATTGTCCTTAAAATACTATACATCTTCTCAAACTAAAAATATTGGATATTTAGCAACTTCCTGAAAAAGTAATAAGGATTTTTGTTATTAATAAATCGTCCATTAGTCGTTACGGCATTATGTAATTACACAAAAAGAACTTTAAATAAAACGTTAATTATGCAAACAATTAAAATGAAATTTGAATTTGAAAAAATATTGCTTTAAAATATTTTAAATCACATACAAAAATCAGCACAATCATAAATCAAATATCAACTGTGAGCCAAATAGTCGGATAAGGATATATTCAGCCAAGACTATAATAAAAGGTTGACCTAACTATTATAAATAATAAACGAGTTTAATATATTAGGGCTGAAGACACAGAACAGCTTTAATTAGAGCAGTATCCGCTGGAAGCTGTAGATTGCTCTGCTTTCGCTCGCCTTGATGGTGGTGATATTAGGGGTGATAAATCGATATAAACAAATATTATCCAGGGAAAGCTTAATTTTATTACCCAAGCTTGTCATTAATCACGACCCGACATCTACATATCGATGTACTACCCCGAGCTCGGTGGTCTAACTAGTTGTTATTCCAATCACAGAAGGAATATCCAGCTACTGAGTGACAAAAGCATAATGAGAAAGTTCTAATTATAACTCGAATCGAATTATAACTTTAGGAAATTTGATTAAATATGTAAAAGTTGTTTCTCTATAACTGACATTTGTATTTTCGCATCAATGATTCGTTTTATTGTAGAAACTTCAAAGACTTGATAATTACTCTTGAACTGCATAAGAGTAAGTATTAAACGCTGCTGTGTTTTTGTTCGAACGTTTGGTGAAGGTGCCTTAGACGTCTTTATAAAAAGGTTCTCCAGCTTATCTGTTAGATTGTTCACTTGTTTAGAAGTGGATCGGGCAGAAATACCATAACTTTGCTCTTAGGTTTGCATGTCAAGCGAAAATTGCAAGGGAAATACTATAAGCTTGTCGGGAAGATTTAAGTCGCAGTCTGACTGAAATCACGCTCCTACGACGCTTTAATCAACCAGATGTATTTAGTCTTTTGGGATAGCCACGTTTCAGGCCCTTCTCATTAGGGCTTCATTCCTGTTTGGGATCGAACACAGATATCACGTGCGTCAGTAACACATACTATCTGATAGATTAAATGACCCTTTACCACTTCTATATTTAAAAACGCCGCATAAGACACTGTAAGTAGTCGCAACACGTATCGAGAGAGCCAATTAACCGTGACGAGTGCGGTATCGTTGACCTGTAGCATGGATTCGTCCGATGAATCGATACACTCACCCATTTCGATTGCGTTCACCTTCCCCAGACGTGTCACATCGCCGGGTTCAATGACGTCTGTACCTTTCTTGTCACACGTAAGAGATTCATATCATTTAATTGATCGTGTTGTAATAGGACAATAATAAATTACGGTTCAATGAAGAGTATTACGAAAATACATTGAAATATTTTATCAATCTATATTGATTGCAATGTTACCTCTTCTTCGCTTGTGTGTTTTATTGACTTTAAATAGGTTGAACCAGTATACCAAGGATGTACCGTCACCACGTCTATTGCCAGCATTTTTGCGTTCCAGTTTGAGGGAATGGATGCCGACTGATTTACATATAAGACGACCATCTAAGTCAAGACAAACTGATGAGCATAGTTCTGATTACAACACTGTTCTGTCTATGCACCTATTTCTAGCGTTTCGCTGGAAGGGTGTGGTTGCCGGTTCATTTTTACATGAAGTAAGCACCTTGACTCTTGGGAGTAGCAACGCATCTATGGTCAACTTCAGATTTTATTTCATGAAATTGACGATAGATCCAGACGTACATGGACTGCAGTGACAACTTACCATCAAACGGAGTACATGCACCTTTGCTACCTAAATCTTATGAAAAGTGTATCCACTTTTCATAAGATTTAGGTAACAAAGGTAGCAAAGTGTAGCAATACCATGACTAATTGTCATCGCCATCATCACTTCGATCTGTGCTCATCAGTTTGTCTTTTTTGGTTTGTTATTGGTATCAACCAGTAACGAAAAATTAGATCGATGAAAGAATAAAAAATAGGTATAGGTACAACAGGCATACACTGTGACCTCAACGCTATACTTAGTCTAGTAATATATCATAATTACAGTCACAACACTCACAACGTCACTAATTAGCAGCCGCGTTGCATCCAGTTTCTATAGCCAGTTGTGCAACGACACACAATGGACCAATACATTCACTAGACACGCCCCTCGTTACAGAATTATTTGGTAACACTGTCATACCACTCGTGGTTTATTGAATGACGTATATTATAAACGTTGTAAGGTTTTTGAAGAAAATAGAAAGAGTTATCTGTAAGTATGGTCATACAATGTAGTGATTTTTTAATTAAATAGGTCTAGGCTCACTATAAATAATAAACTAAAATATTATTCTAACTGTTCTCAGTTCTCGGGTCAGGCATAAAAACCAGACTAAGCATTTATTTACTTTTGTAAAAAAATTGTAGTCGCAGACTGTCCCGTGAATATAGTAAGAGACGATCGAGAATCGTATGGAAGCACGAATACCTATACATAATACAGTATCATCCACAAGCTTTTTGAGGTCCTCTGTTGGACAAAATCTTCCCTTGACCTTGTTGGGCGTTTCTTGCCAATAGTTACCGCGTTTTTCATGCGTGTGGTGACCGCAGTGGGTATGAAACGTAGGAAGACGCTGCAGACCAACTCTCCTAGATTGTTGCCTTTAAGCACCCCCTTCATCATCCACGGGAAGAGAGGGTGGTGATATTCAAGACACAACACGACACGTATAATAGCTACACTAACTATATTACGTTTCTTTGTCGTCATGAACGTCGTGGGAACTTATTTTAAATATGCTTTTATAAAAATATTTTTTTTAAAGAATTTACTTTGACTACTCATATTTTATTTTATAAATCTTACAAGTTCATTTTAATATTTAGAAAGAAGGGGTCGAATAAGGTCATATCTTCAGTTTGTTCTGGCAATGACAAACATAATATATTTTAGTATAACGCATTTTGCAAAGACGAAAATGTGGCTAATATGTTAGCAAATATTCCAACAGTTTCAATACTCATAATTAATGTCAAAGCAAAAGAACAAACATATACATAGATGCCTCGAAATTCTGTGCCGCGATGTCCCCAAAAATAATAAAAATGAATCATTCGATTCCACACAGTTTAAAAATAAACAATGCTTCTGGATTCATTCAAGTCTGCTCGGATTTATTATTTTTGTTTACAAACGGAATTTCAAATTATTTGTTCTTGCGGATTATGCTTTGTTCTCTTTTACTTTCATTATAATAATACAATAAGTTCCACTGATTAAAATGAGTTTTAAAATTCTCAAAATTCCTAAATAAGCAATAAATATTTCTTTGATAGCTCACATAATGGAAGATAGTGCAGTACAAGTTGAACTTAGTAAACAGGCGCTTCATAATCGAAATGCTGTCTGAAATTTAATCTTATTGTCTTATTAACTCTAGGTCTCATCAATTCCCTTCGCAATTCGCACTTGGGCAACGCGGTGGACCATGGCTTAAACTCTTCTTACTCTAAGAGGATAATTGTGCCCTGCAGTGTGACAGTAATGGGTTGCCGACGATTGACTCAAGGACATCAACAAACAACAAAAATAAAAAGAACTGAAATGAAAGTCGCAGATATATGAGGAAAGGACTTAACCAAATTCTGACCTACCGAATAAACTAATGTGAAGGCAATAGGAAATTTATCTTTTAGACTAAGATCGCAAACTGAAACCTAACTATACCATAGTCCAACAATAACAAACGCGGTACTGCCAGAAAATATTAAAGAGGATCGAAATAAAAAGCGCAAATATCTCGGCGATCGCGACGTTGGAAGATTAAGATTAGAAGGGAAGGATTTAACTAAATCCCAATCGGTTGAAAAGGCTATTATTGTGAAGGCGGCAGAGAAATCGGCGAGGCTCTGTGGTATTGTCGGCGCAGACAGCTCTCTAGAGCCGCACAATAGGCCTTCAGTGCCTACATTGCGATCAACCGAGAATATGTATTGTTCGATATTAGTTATCTCAAGGCTCACTTTTGTTTAAACTTTTGGCCCGACCTTCCTCGTAATGAACACCAGTTTTTTCGTAATGTCACGTGATTAAAAGTTGCGTCGTACTTTCGGGTTAAACAACACCAGTTGATATCTCGGCCGTGTCTAAAATATTACTCTGCAATATCAAGTTCTTGGTCAAGTTAGTTCTTGGTCAATAATCATATTTCAAAGGTTTTCAAAAGTTAATAATTGACTTTAGAATTTTTTGTGGTCGACAGTAGATAGAATTGAATATGAATTAAATTTCCGGAAAGTAATAGGCCAATATTGCAAGGTGTATACTATATTCTTACACGACTACGATTTTGTGATAAAACATTCAAAATTTTGGCACAATTTTGATGATTTGCGTAGTATAAACAAATTATGTAGACACATCCAATTATTTCGATGTTCACTAATAGCACATTCTCGGATGAGTTTAGTCGTTGTACGATATTAAACGCTTTATGTTAGCTTATGTTAGCTTTGGTTTCAGACTACATGTGATCATTTCAGATTTGAAACGTCTGAAGTTACAAAATAACGAAATATATTTTAATCTTATACTGGCTCGACTAGACAATGACGCCGATACAAGTAATAATTCAATATTTTAATATAGTGACAAATAATCAGGAGATGGGCATGCTAGGCACAGTGACTAATAGCAAGAATCCCTATTAGGAGAGGCCTATGTCCAGCGGATAGTGGACTTCAAAAGGTTGCTGGATGAAGGATCTCAATACGTTCTCTAATCTATAAGTACCTGCAGCAGCGGTAAGAGTAGATCTGAAAAAGCTGATGGATGGAGGATCAACCTACCTTTTCAAGTAAAAGAAGTTACGTGCCTCATTTGTTTCTAACCTTTTTTTTTTA
>DWPH01000177.1:0-10475 GCA_018251535.1 Autochton itylus | reverse complement strand
GTAGAATTTAGTCATAGTTCACCAACTTACTTGAATTTATTCATTAATTATTAGGTACTCTTCCAAGTGCACATGCAATTTTTATCAATAATACTTTTTTCATATCATATATTGATACTTCCACGAAAATTAACAGATCTCCACAATTTTGAACGTTAAATAATGTTATAACAGAAGTGCTTTACTGTGCGATTTGTAATATGAATAAATTTTTAGCAAGTTTTTCAATCTATCCATTACAAATATTTCTTGACTTTCATCCGTAAAAAATATTTACGATTTGTACTATTGAATAATAGCAGAATTTAAAGAAACATTGAGACAAGAATACACGTTCATTGTCTACGATTCATACGCGATGCCAGCCCGCAACGTATAATTGGGTTGACAGCTGTTTTCATTATTTCCTTTGAAGACGCCGCAGCGATACAAAATCAACCGTCGCGACCAATTTGCTTTATTTATTTATGCTTCACAAAAACGTGATCCCTTGGACTAAAATATTTAGTAGCTTTAATGTTAAAATATACTAGTACCTAATTGATACACTCAGTTATGTACCAAACTTTAAGAAAGAATAACCTTTTTTGTCTATGTACTTGTGCACTACTCATGGTTTAAATAAGATAATGTAGGGTGAGAATTTAATTTCTTATTAGAATTATATACAGTGGAATTTGTTCGGCTAATTGAGTCCAATGTTATACTCGTAGAATTTGAAGTATAAAAAAAACAACATTCTGTTTTCCTTTGTGTATTTGCAATTCAGATGCAAAGGAAACATGAAACTAATGCACTGTACGTAGTTTCCGCGGAAAATCTTGGCAGGTGGTCTGATTTTCTTGACACACCGTGCCAACGTGTGGCCATTCGTGAGGGGCAGTAGAGCGCAAAGGTCTCTTCAGCCAAAACTTGAAACCAAATTGACGCCAGAGAGCTGTGGTGCGCATTGTGTAACATGTATACATCTAACAATACGGTCCAACATTTGGATCACTGCTCTGCTTCTTTTATTTTTAGTTCCATTTTAGATTTCTGAAAAAAGATAAATCAATTTTATGTCTTGAAAGTAGCAAACGAGTAAGATGTTAATTGATCACTACAGTACATGGACACATGTAATTGACTCCAAGTTGATCAGAAGTTCTACCCGAGTTAATCACAGATGCGCTTAACTCTTAAAGATTAAATAGGAAATGTTTCGGGAAAGTAAATCAGCCGCCCCCATACTCGAATTAAAACTTAGTATCGCTACACTGCTGAAAAGTTAAAACATGGTGATGTGACCTTGGTGCCTATAGTTTGGCCATCATTTGTTTGAATACTGGCTGTTGTTTTCTTTAAAAATGTTTTTTTCAATTCGTATTTTTTCATTGTACTGTTAAGTGTAGTCAGACATATTTAATGTAATAAAATGAAATAATAGTGGCAAAGTTCATTTGACTTTGCATTTAATTAAATGTTTATTAATTTAAAGAATGTTGCTACGAATTCAATATAACTACTCGCTTCTGTACTCAAGTAGCCTTAATTGTACAATTACTGTAAAATCTTGCTTCGTATTCGAACAGATTTAATGATTATCTAACCCAGCTAAGCTAAGCTTCTTAGGTTGTTATGTCACGTGTCTGTAATTGGCTAAAATTGCATCGTACTAAATTTGAAATAACACCTCTATACGCTATAGTATAGGCACACCATATCGTAGAGAAACGAAACACATTTCGTATCGTTGCCAAGTAATACATACCTACCATGTTTTTAAACGATTTTTAACTTCATTAAGCCTGACAAACGGTCTTATTGAAATTAGGTTTTAAGAATTTGCAAGGTAAATTAAAGAGACCTAGTACATTGATCATTTTGGATTATACATTCCGTTAAGCTTGGTTAGAGTTCACTCGTTAATCCGTCTAAATACAAACTCTATTTCTTTCTAAGCTACGACCCACGATTCCGTGCTCTAAATCTTAGTAGCATATATCGGTTTATGAATTGCAATGATTCACCGTTATGTGTTAAGTTGTCTCTAGATTGATGTCTGTTTACCTTTTGTATTGAAGTGTTGTGATGTAAAATGTACAGCTAAACATGAATAGTTGGAATGAATTCGCTTGAATTACTAGTATAGATCAAATCATGTGCACGACTTCAGACTGTAATTACGCTCTTGTGAGATCGCTATCATCCGTGGTCTCTACATCACAGATCGCTCTTTCTGACTTGCATTTGATGTTGAAATCAGTGATATTGTAATGTTTTGTTTCAATTAAGTTGTGATGTAATTGTGTTCACATTAAGTATATATACAATACAATACATCACAACGTTCTTAAACGTACAACACAATACGACATTCCGGTTCAGAGTCATCATTTACAATGGTCACATTCCGATGAATATTATGTAACATAGAATAACTTATTGTTTCTTCCAGTGTACAGATATCTCAGTCTTTAACACGCTTTTTTGCATTATGCAAATTTGTATATAATCGTTTACTTTCATTGTTTTGCGGATGTTAAGAGAATCAATATATGATTTAAATTATGTACATCACCGATAACGACGAATATTCAAACCTAAACTATAGAACCGGCAGAACACTGGACCGACATTTCTATATCACTTCTCCTTTCCTATCTTCTCACATACCTACTATACTTCTCCACCAATTCTCCACTAAATTTAATCAAGTCCAATCCTCTGTGGTCAGAATATTTGGTAATCCTTACACTCCATAGAATAAAATTTAGTTTGTGTTACGTTGATCATGACAATTAAAAAATAATTTGGACTCATCATAGTTTTATTTGCCAAAAAGATAAATCTCAGTACGTCAACAATTTTATTACATAACATCACAAAATGAAACATAAATTACGTATCTTTTGCACATTTACATGTACAAGTGCTGATTGTCGGCAAACAGTGGGTAGTATCCTTCAGGGCGTCACACCGCATGAGTTGCGCATTGTGCGACTGCAGGTGAACACGACGCGGGGCGCACGCTCCATTTGAAATGAGGTCAAACGAGACGCGTCCAGAGTGTCCAGACGCCACGCCGGTGGGACGCCGTCGCGCTATCATACTAGTCAATTGAAACACATTGAACGTGGGACGCGCACCTCCTTTGTCCTTCTACGTTTCCTTCGATACGCCATTCCGCTGTTGTGCAAACAATGCCCGTTATTGCCATCTCGATGCTCCATTAAGATTTCCAGTTGCGTGGGCAACGCTCTGAACCTTCTACTTTTTGTGTTTATCTCTTGGACAATGACTCCACTGTTGACTATTCTTTGGCGTTTTATTGGGAGTATCTAATATTAACTTCGTTGAAGTAATTAATTTTTTTTGTTAATACTCTTCCTTTCCCTTTTAACTAATTCATTGACAATTAAATTACGGTTCGTTTGAAAAAAAAAAATGCCAAGCCCGATCGTTTTTTAATTTTCCGAACTTTTCATTGTCGAGGAAATTTTTATCTTTCTATTCTTCATTCTTTGTTAAAGGATAATAATTGTTGCTTCATTATGTCTTAAGATTTAATTTAACGTATGACGTTTAAGAACTTTTATAATATCATCTTTATTGCCAACTGCTTTCTGTATGAATTTTGTATATGGTTGCAAATTATGCTGAGCTTCTAATGGACTTGACGACTTGACAAGGTCGCATTGAACACGTTAATTAAGACCGTAGATAAATTGGACCCGACTAATAACAGGCTATTCGATATGGCTGAATAGCCGGTTGGATGTACATTATTCACTCGCACATTATGTGATCAGATTATTTGTTGTTTAAAATAAAATTCTGTTTAAGTCTTTACTATTTTTCCTTCTGAAATAGTGATAAACCTATAAGTTTTCAAAACACAGTCATATTATATTTAAGTCGGCTAGGTGTATTGATAGGCAGAACTACACATATACATATATTTTACTGTTTGAAGTTACTTGTGACAATTTGATAGCTTTATCTTAATATTCGCGTAATGATTTGAAAAATAATATTCTATAATTTTTTAACTTTATGTTGTGCTACAGTAATAGGTTTTTTTATTTATTTTTGTTACTACCGAAATGAATGAGATTTATGTATAGGAAAGTCTCGTAATATGTGTCCTTAATTATTAAATTTCTTTTTGAAACCGGTTTATTCAATTTAGCTGTTAATCGGGTTTTCGAAAAAACCTTCTCTTTTACTATTCTCTATTATATGCTCAATTATCTTTACGCTGTCGTTTCGTAAATGAGTGTATGTATATCTGAAGTAATCAGAATTGTAATTCTTGTAACACAATAAGGTCTTTTTCGGTGTTCTTGATAAAAAAGAATCTCATTTACCTTTTATATAATTTTAAATTATGGGTATTTTCCCTTTTTATTGGAACTGATTGTTTGTAGTATGATCATTGCAGATATATTTGTATTTCGTATTTGTTTGATTTACATTTGATTGAAAACAATGTGGTTTGCGAGTTGGTCTAATAAAGCTTCGTTAACATCATCTATGTATGTAAGCGTAACAACAGTCGTCTTTTACAGTAGAGCGTTTTATTTTTGTATCATCAAGTGGGTCCGAGTTCCAAGGCCGTTTGCACGTCTTTAGGAAATCAAATCGCATCAATCATCAATCTGTTAACACTAATCGACTCTTCTGCATCTGTCTGTAGAATATTAGCTACTTCTGTTTCTTATTAATAAAAGTGTGCATGATAGACAATATGTTAATCTAAATTTAAGGTCACGTACTCAATATTCTTAACACCAAAAACTTGATCAGCTTAGTGATCTTAATTGGTTTAAACTTCATCAATGTCGCAGATGTAACTAATATTCCTTTTAGACTCAATTACATGTAAAATTGGTGCGGTACTCCATGTAGAGGTCTTTTTATTGATTACCCAGACACGTAGGTAAATGCCGGTTGCCATCATATTTCCTTATTTATACATGAGTATCTTCATTCTATACCTTACAATAATAAAATAAAGAAAAACATATTTTCACTTTAAAAACATAACCTACAGTAAGATAATTTCTTAATACTTAATAACTAGTTTTGGATCCCTAAACATTTAATAGATATGACATTCGTGTTTATATTTCTGTACCGCTGTGTGCCTCATTTAACCGACGCAATCGCATCGGCTGTTTCCTTCAATACATAGCTATCGGCCAACATCGATACTAACTACTCGAACACCAAAGTTGGCTATCGAATGTTTGCCACGCGCACCATCACCATTGCGACTGACATTAGCACAGTTTCTTGAAGGTGTGGTTTACAAACTTTTTGCACATACGCAAACGGAACATGCACTCCACACTGACTCATGCAGTTAAGGTTATTTCTGATCTAGTCACTAAAGGCAAACGCGTCTTGTAAAATATTAGCTTCAGCTCTGTATTCTTCATCGACAAACTTACGCATCTGTTGGGTGTACATGTTTAATCAGAATACATTTTTTCTATCTTCAAGCATAACTCTCTTTCAAACATACATCAGGGAATATTGTGTTTCGAAATTATAAGAATTGTGAATTTATTGAGTTTTCACATGAGGTAAATTATTTATAATTTTAATTATTAAAGTAACCATTTCGAAACGCAGTATCCCTTTGGTCATTCTTCTATCATTAAGAATAGTTTTCAATCCGCAGCCGTGGAGCCCACATACCACTTCAAGGTTCTGGTCCCGTCAATGGTGGCGGGCGCTATCATCGGCAAGGGCGGAGAGACCATCGCCCAGCTGCAGAAGGACACGGGCGCCAGAGTGAAGATGTCCAAGTCACATGATTTTTATCCAGGTTAGTGGACATAATGAATTTGTGGAATTGCAATCATCGCGAGATTGTTCATAAGCAAACACATCGATATTGAATCTCAAAGAAAAATAGATCTTTTTAATATCCTCCTCTTTCTTTGTTGAAATAACGCGACTTCTGAAATTTTATCTGAAAAAATACGAACGGTTTGCAAAGAAAGGGGAATTAATAAGCGAAAGCAAAACGCTTTTTTAATTTTGCTCTTAGAGAATTACTACGCAACCACTGCAATATTCAAAAAGCATGCATTGACCCAGTTGTGTCAGGATTGAAACACAGTAGACGCCCAAGACGCGCTTTGTTCGCGTCATAAAAGGCCTACTTAGCGGACTTAGCCTCGCCAAGGCGACGGGGAACTCTAGCTCGTTGGTGTATTATATACGAGTTTTATGAAAGCATATTATAGAAAATGAGTTTCATTACAAAAACTCGAGTTCTGAATTTGAAAAGATTTCGTCGAGACTATTGTAATTAAATGTCACGTGAAATGTGGAGACTTGAATGAACAAACGGTACATTTTTAATGCTCTAGTAAATGTAGTTCTTACAGTGAATAATACAATGTAAGTATTAAATTAAAAAGATAATCGTGGGTTCAACAATGCTAAAACGAAATCATCCTAAAAAAGGACAACATTATCTCCTATTATCTTGATATTTAAGAACTGAAGGTAAGGTATCGAGGTGTATGGAATGTTGTCTCGTATCCTCTTCGACGCGACTATGCGTGACGAAGCTTCCGATTTGAAGGTTGCTAATATATCAGCTGTCCCAACCGGTTATGTCGCGGTAATAGCCACTGAACGAGATAAAGATGTATCTCGACAGTATCTATGTATAAGATAAATACACAAGGAAAACTTTTAGTTATCATAATTTCGAGATTTTCAGTAAATCACGAACAGTATCGCATCTCATCATCCACTCATCAGTCTTTAGAGGTCTACTACGTAACATAGGTCTTCTCCAATAAGAGATTTTGTTACCGCACCTAGCATGAGTCCTTGTGGTTGCAAAGGGTTCTGATGTCACACAGGGCGACGCTGCTGCCCATTTCCTGGACTTTGTCAATTAATCGCCTCTTATAACATCCATGGAAAGGGCGCGCATGATGCTATTGAGACCGACACCACACATTTTAGGTAGCGGGGTAAAAGACTCAGGCTTTCAATTCCTATTAAAAAGGCTCAACTATTTTTATGCGACTCACGATTCCACTAGTCTCTTAAATCTTCACTCTTGAGATAGATAAACTAAAGTCTTTTAATTTTAATAAGAAATATTTATTTCAAAGACTTGTAAAACACTAAAGACTCGTTGACGCGTTTACTAGAAATGTTGTGATGTCGACGGAAGACTTGAAAACTATGCACTCAACTAACTAAGGATATTGAGAAAAAAACAGAATCCTCCTTCTGACGCAGCCGGGCAATAAGAACATGCATCGGAGGTTTAAGTGGCCATAGATAGATTTGGACATTTGTAATCGATGTGAGATGCTTTGTATCTCCTGAAATCTAAGTTGCAACGTGTTAGATTAGTAAATCTGCCTCGTCATGTCTTTTAAAACTGTACACATTAGGTCATTCGTTTTATGTTGTCTTTATGAGATATACGTGTTACGGGCTTCACTGCTAAACTATGCTTACATCACATAAATTTTTGTTCCAACCTGGCAAGGTGTGTCAAGGTCTCAAAACGGCAGTTAGATCATACCGGCCACTCAAAAATGTTTTGTATTATTCTGACAAATTTCGTAACTTTGATAAAAGATGCTCTAATGGAATGATATCATCTGTAAAGGCCGTATTTAGATGGTATTGCGTAGAGTTTGTAACCATAAAAAAGTCAATTATGTATTCACATAAATACGTACTTAATACTTAATATACATTCTTGCACAAATGCAGGCAAAATTTATAATATGCCATAAACATTAAATATGATCGCGAATAACATGCAGTAATAGCTATTTCCCAACAAGACCGTTTCCTGATCTGGAATGAGGATGTCGTTATTAAAATTTAGGTTATCATTTATAATATGGAACAGTAGCCACGCGTATGCAATGTGCCAACCAAAAAAAAACTCTTTTGATTAAAAATGTACGTAACGATAAAATGGAAGAGGTCTAGTTATATTTACATCTGGGGCGGTGGGCGAGGGATACAATGGACCGCAGGCGACATCCGAGCGCATAATAGAAGCTCTGACTTTGATGCTTCGCAAAGTGGAATCTACATGGGGAAGTTTCAATGTTAGTAGGCCGCTACAAAAATTACGTTTAAAAATAGTGTCACCAACATAGTTACCATATTTTCTATACTAAAACCTAAGAAAATTTTAATTACAACACTTTAAACATCCATTTTTATAGCAGCTTGATGCAATAAGAACTAATACCGTGCTAATGCATGAAATGTTTATGTATATCTATATTGGCATGAATCTTAATTTAATAGTTTCAAAGAGCGCCCGCGTCCTTGGTGGCTGCAGTAATTAATTTCTAACTGCGGTCTTAATAACCTGCCTTGTGACGACTAAATCCGGTTTGCACTGTATGCCATTCGAAATATATGTACAAACGATATACATTCCGGCATTAATGCGATTGCGTCACTGGCCAATTCATGCTCGATGACCGGTGGTCCTTGAACGACTGTGACAGTGATTTTATCACTATTTTCGTCCTCTCCAATGCGAAGCCTCTACAATTCAATACAGGAATCGATCGCTGTCTTATTTAATACTTGAAGGCGTTTCAAGGTTTCGTTATAAGCTTATTAGTCGCTAGTAATGAAATCACTGCTACTACTTCAATGAATTCAGTAAAAAAATTCTAATATTTTCTGAGGAAACTTTATAATCGTAAATTGTTATTTCAAAATGGCACAGAGAAACGTAGCCAAAGCAAGAATTTTGACAGAAATACACTGCTTCTTGGTGATCAATATCGTTAAAGATAAAATAAAAGGAACACAAAAGGTTATAACTGGATTAATAGCAAGACGAGCTAGAACCAGATTAACAGAGATAGAAGGCGGGTTGGACGGAGGCAATCTTTCAATCTGGCAGAGCCTCCACGAATCATCCATCATAAGTCTGAGAATTGCCGAGATGACGCGTTTCGCCGAAAATAAGAGTGATTATTTTAATTGTGTAACTGCTATTTATCAAGTATAATAAATACCTTTTCCTAATTTCAAATTGGCTCAAAAATTCCATGGATTTCAACTTGCCAGTTGACTAAACGAATATTCGAATGCAAATTAACTAAAGCGTGAGTTGTTTCACCTAGAAATATTTATTATTTCGTTACGGCCCATAAAGATATAATAGAATTAGATCAATAATATTTTACTGTTTTTTATTATTGTAACGAAATTTTCATACTTTTAAATTATGTGTCTACATGAAAGTAATATTTTTGAAGCTTGATTTGTAAATACTAATGTAAAATACGCTGAAATTGTATCCATAATAAACCGTATTTTTATATCGTGCACTTTGATTATTGACGTAGTTGAATGTTTTCTCAAGATACAAAATAAATAGTGTGGAGTAACTGTATGTTTCTCTCAACTTAGGATTAGATAGGGATAGATAAACCCTTACACTTAAACTCAATTAATGTTAAATTAATATTTTCTGCAATAGTTTAAAAATATTAATGTTGCTTTATAACAACACATGTATTGTCTGTGATGAAGCAGTCCGGGAAATTTCTAATAGAGGACAAAACCAGAACCAAAATAAAGGACAGATTGTCTATGCTGCAGATTCTGACTAATCACTGACCAGCTAGAGCGCGCGTCATTTAGATTTTTCATTAGGATAGGTTTTCAATTAGGAGAAAGTGTATTACATATATATTGTGATACATTAACTATGTTTCAATTTAAAGTACACTCTTGAGTCTTGCTTGACATTGAGCATAAAAACCTTCTTAGTTAACACGTGGGAAGTCGGCTCAGTTTAAAGGCTTCTCGGGCGAACAGGTCACGTCAACGTGGAAGATTTGTACTTGATCTACTAACGCGTGTTGCGGTGCAAATTCGAATAAATCAACTCTGCAAACTTTATTATGTGGAATAAATATTGCGGAATGTTATTATATGGTCAACGATAATTTTAGTTTGTTCAAATGTGACTTCAGACACGCTCAATACGAATATATTTCGCTGCGGAGACAAATCATTACCGCTAGTACTCTTAACATAATGCACGCTAGCACTTAATACCTTCATTCCTCATTCACCTTTTTGTCTTTTTATGTTAATGGATCCTTCAATTCCTGTTACATTTTAGCTTTTTAATTGAATTAAAGATTCGTTTTATGACTGTTTAATTGAGCTGCCACTTACCACATTTCATATGATAAAAATAGTCTGATAAACTGTAATACTTTAACCCATTTAAGAGCGTTTTTTATCTTTACAATTGTAACAAAACTGTCGGAGCCGGTTTCATGTGCTTGATATTGATAATTATATTTTGTTCATTTCAAATTATAAATTATGTTCAAACATGAAATATTTTTCTTACATTTTATTTTATTTATATAAATTATATTTTTCGATTTATTTTTGTTTGCTTATTCATATAAGTACAGCTTTGTTTCTTGTTTCGTTAATTTTTGTAT
>DWPH01000176.1:0-10485 GCA_018251535.1 Autochton itylus | reverse complement strand
CGGCAACCACACCCTTCCATCGAAACACAAAAATTGCTTCACAGTAGAAATAGGTGTGGCGGTGGTACCACCCCGGTCGAACTATATCGTTCTACCACCTTGTTACATACATAATGATTAAACTGATTGATTTTATTGTTGTTTAATATTGTTTCCACCTTATCGTAAATTAAGTAAAATATAAAGTAAAGTAAATGTAAAGTATGTAAGTAAAGTATGTCGGAGCAACAGGTTAAAACAGTTTACAGATTTTTGGCTACGTATTATCTTAAAAATGTATTACAATGTTTTGTTTATACGTATTTCAGGTCTATGTCCTTCGTTCTGGTCACATCAGCGGTATCCTTGGCATTATTGAGCATCTGCTATACGTTCACTGACGCGTGGAGGATCTGGGGTGGCGGACCTTTCAGGGCTCCAGGTCTGAACGCCATAGCCCTCTACGTGGGACATTCTATTTGCTCCCATCTGTTTCCCTTCCACTGGCGCATTCCGGAAATGAGAACACACTCGATAAGACTAATAGAGGCTGTGTGGGGTACGGCGTTATGGGTCATTATTGCTCATATAATGGCCAAGAAAAAGGTCTTCATAACGCTTTAAAGTGTATGATCGATCACTCTAGTGTATTTTCTATCGATATTTTATTCGAAAACGAACAAGCGTAAGCTTTTGGTGCTATCGCCGATATGCAGTAGCGTAGCGTGCTGTTAAATGCCCGTAGCATATTTTTTGGGGTCTGCAAAATTACTTACTGGGTGTTAAGAGATTCCAAACATTTATAAATTTTTAAATACAAGTAAATGTCACTCCTAAATGATTATTTTTTTCTGTGAGTTGACAAAATAAGCAAATAATTTAATGCGTTTAACTTTTTGTTGGAAATATATGCTGAAACGGCAAATTCAACTTACTCCGCGATATGAGAGACTCCACGCTACGCCACTGCTAACATGTGCCTTGTATTAAATATTTTTTATAATTACTATGATTAGTTCATTTATATTTTTAATATAGAGGCAACTATAGTTGTAGTTTACAGTTTTATAGCTAATTTTAATATTTTTCTGTATGTATCGATGGCTCAATGTAAATACATTATGTTTGGAAAGACTGATATTTAAGGCAGAGGATTCATTTTCAAAATTTCAGACATGGAAAACTTGGTAGTAAATCTAGTCTCTTATTGGATTTTATAAAAACTCCATACTTGATATACTTATTTTTAAGCAAAGTTAAATAAATTGTAAGGAAATTTTAATGAGTTGTTTTTTAATATAAAATATATATATTTTATATGAGCGTGCATTCCATCTGACCGTAAACCTGATGTTCTAAATGTCCACAGGCGACGGTGACTGTTTTCCATTAGGCAACCCGTTTGTCTTTAAGTATAAAAAATGACAACTGTCATCCATGAATATCTGTCAATAATTATAGATAACAAATATGATTGGAATCCTTCATATAGCCGGCCATAAATAGGTTATTATTTACTAGGAATTAAGATAAACGTTTCATTTTGATATGTTTATAAAAATTGAAGCAGCATGGTATGCATTCCACCTGATGTAAGATGTCACTGCCGTCCATGGACGTCCGTAACAACCCCAGATAGGATAAGTCTTATCTGAGGTCGGCAACGGCTGAGTAGCCACCTCTGAGGACTAAGTAGGAACCCTACGGATAAGTACATCTCCCTTCCCACTCTCTCCAAATCAGAATACAGCAATTAGTGTTTGACACTGCTGTTATTGGGTATAAATAGATGTGATGTCGCTATAATCGAACCACAACGAGTTTTACCACCTGTCGATTACCACAACCTTGAAACCAGAATAAAACAGCTTTATTTCACTACATTTATATAACACACATTGGTATGACGGTATATTTGTATTGTGTACAGTGTATTTGGGTATTCGGGTATTTAAATTCCAGGGTAGATGACAGAAAATCAATAAAACAACTGATATACAATATTTGACGCTTTATTAGCTCAAGGGTGACAGAATTCGCAATGTCATTGGAAATAATAATAAAACAAACGATTCAACAAATCATGACTCAAGGTAACAGCGTATAGTTTTAACAAATAAAACTATCAATAAAATTACACTTCAAATGTATAACAAAATGGTCGGACGCAGCCACGTCCGGGCGCACGCGCATGTATGGTACGTTCGAGTTTTTAATAATTGTCTATCTATCATAGTAAATATTTTTAAAATATCGCCGTAACAGGCTCTCATATAATTTACATCTACATAAAAACTCCGAATGTACCGTGTCACCCAAATAATGGTGTCCCCATACTATATTAATGTATGTTTGGCATTGCATATAATTATATGTCGAAATCCGCGCCCTACTACGCGACGAGTGATAAATATATTAAATCCATAAGTTAAAATATCCCCTACTTTAGTTAATTTATATAAGTCGTTCAATTAAATCACTCTTTTGTAGACGGTAAATGCCATATTAGGAATTTAATACATTAACTATGCGTTAAATACTTTATTATAGTTTATAAAGTGCAGTGCTCTTAATACGAGTTTTTCAAACGAGCGCTCCTTTAATCGAATCATTCTTTCATACGATGCATCGCGATAGAAACTCGATGCATATTTTCATACGAAATTTTAATTCCTATAAGATCCGCTAGAGGCGCTGTATGCAGATATACGAGCGAACTCGTAACAATCGTCAATTCGACGAAGCGTTATAAACTCGTACTAGAGGCATATTTCTCACTTCGCCAACACTATCCCGGCGCTTATTAAATATTGGTAAATCAATTACTGTTAGGCAGGCACGAATTGCAGTTTCCACGAACATCTTGTATATAGTACTAACAATATGCTAAACTAGTACATCTAAATCGTATAGCAATAGATACACGTAAAACAGTGTTTATATATATATGTATTTCTAAAATTTCATTAGAAAAAATCTCTTAAAATATATCTCAATAAATTCTTTTAAAAATTATCCCGATTATACCGGGCACTAAACACGATATATTACATTCCGGCGATATAAATAGACCATTTCCTTACGTCTAAATAGGAAGAACTTCTAATAATGTAAAAGAGAACATAGTAATTGCACACATAGTAAAATACTCACATGTATATATGCCGAGCGGGAATCGCTACAATATTTATAGAAATCTAGAAAACATCGACGGCCACAATAATTATGCTTTTAACGATTAATAGCTCTTATTATGTGATAAAATATAAATATAATTTACGATAGACAGGTAATGATTTGTACATAAAGAGACGTTAGATAATAATTAAGTTAAACATTAGATATAAGTACTCGAGCTCACTTTAAGTCACTCACGTTATGTACTAAGAAGATATGGAATGTTAAGAGAATGTTAGTTACGATTGAGGGCATCTAAGCCGCTGCTGCAAGTCAAATGTATGCCCAATATTAATAAATGGCAAGACCATAACGAAAATATATTTAAAAAAGACTGCTCCCTGCGAGATTCCATAGTAACATTTAAAATTTATATAAATGTTTTTGCAACTAATGAAAGCGCGCGACTATTATCAATGAAAATTGTGTTTGTGGGGCGTTAACGCGCCCTTATAGGCACTGGGCGCCTACCGATGAGCTCTGAAGGTCCACAGAAAATTAGGTGTTGAAACGGTTTAAAGGCGATGGCTGTTTTGCTTTTCTAATATTTAGTATAGCTTTGTGAGGCCTCTTTAAATTCCTGAGCTGATTCTTTTTTCTTGGAACTTGGGAGCGTTACAAAATAATTGAGCCTGTAAGTTGGCATCAACGAAATAAGTTTGAAAACCTCTGATATTAACCATCCTTTTTCACAAATGTGTAATCCTAAGATTCAAGCTATTGTATCTTTCGTTTTGTTTCCCTGATTCTTCATAATATTATGATAGAAAGGGACAAAACATGCCTAGATACGTTGCTAATGAGCATTTATGAATTAGAGGCTAATCTCTATGATACCTGATTTTTCACATCAAGAATTACGAAAAGAGTAATAAAGCGATTAGACGCGATAATTGTCTTTGTTAGGAAGAACTGATAAAGTTTTTATATGCCATCTATATATCAAAGTTTCACGACTGAATGGTTAAGATCGCGCAGTCACGAGTTGCAAGAACTACAAAAGTTGGCTGGAGGCAATTGCATAATAACTGGAGGCTGGAACACCTGATTAACTTATTAGACGTACTTAGAGTTAGATAACTTTCGTTGAAGGCATGCCATTATTTGTACTTGTTGATCTATGGAGCGCAGTATGATGAGATACAGCTAACGTTTACAAAGGAGGTCTCCAGAACGAGACCCCTTGATTATACGATAGACTAGACTTCACCGAAAACATTTGTCACACATCGGTCTTTATGGGTCCGTATGATAATATCTAAACGTTACCTTAAATACATGATAAAATCTCTAGGACGATACACATTTCGCTATAAATGCAAATTCATGGAATTCAATATTAACCGGTAAGACTCGCCATGTCGTCTTACGTATTATGCTACTTAGATTCCCGATTAGAGGGCGTCCATTAATAACGTGAGCCTTCACCTTTCCGCTCAATCTCACGTGTGATTGTTCAATTTGTTTTGTGTACGTTTATCCACGCTTGTGTTGGGTTTCTTTAGAAATAAACTTTTTACTTGCGCGTAAAACGTGATATTTGCCGACATCCCTTTCGCCCACGTGAGATTGGACGAGATTTGTGGACCACATAAATGCGTCACGTGATTAATGTACGCCCCCTTACGCCACACCGCATCGCGTTGAGAACACCGCATTCTATACTTTCATGTAAGTTCAGATGCACTGTAAATTTCAAACAATCATCAATTGAGCAGTTACATGTCAATGTCTCGGCGCCGAATCAGAAGCGAGCGACACATCTTAGGCCAATACACAATGCGATTTACAGAACTGTTTCAGAAAATTATTATGAAAAGTAAGCGAATCGACTTGCTCGTAGACAGCGACATATGCGAATATGCACGCTTTTGGGTAACAATTAAAATCCTTAACCTACTTGCACATTTTAATAAAAACACGCTCAAATTAAGACTTAAATTATATGCTTTCCAGCACTAATATATTACGAGATTTCAAACAGCACGCGTAAATAACTATCGACATTTATTTATAACCCCACGTTTCCCTGTCTTCCAGTCGGCCGGTTAAGGCGCTGAGTTGCATGAATAAATATCTACTGTGGCACTTGACACTTGGTATACCTAAAATCCAAATGCAGGTATATCGAATCCAGCACCACAAAATACCTATTTACTAACAAGTACAGTGAGCAACCACTCAAATAAAGTCCCTTTGGATCTACGGTTCATGATATAAATGTAAATTGCATCCAAAATATACGTTAAAAATATACACTCCGAAATGGGACGCTGTTTCAACAACTGTAGTTCAACTGTGAGAATCTGTAGCGGTTTCTCGAAATTTCTCACAGCCCAAGTTTATGATATCCGCTGATTTCTGATTACATGTTTACTGCACTGGCAATAATACTGTTACGTGTTCTGGTTACCGAAATGTGAAAACAAATCTATCCTAAAACATAGTGAGAAATAAGTAGTTTTATAAATAGAAAAATAATAAACAAGTAAAAAAACTATCGATTGGAATTTTTTTATTAATAAATTCAAGAAATTAACTGTAGTGTAGGAACTTAGAGAGTGTAAGATCACGTGTTTCGACTTCTGTAAAATCCACGGATCTTATTTGAGCGTTGAACTGTTAAGATTTGTTTTCACTTCGTATAATTCAAAACCGAACCGTAATGATTTTGCCGCTGATAGTAATCAACAGCAGATGTCAGTGACGCTAAAATTAAGGATTATCCACGCCTATAGTGGTATATCTTTAATGTTTAGATTGCAGAATGTTAATAGTAGTCCCTGTGTAGAGTGGAATATGACGTATTTGTCATGAGAACATCACTTTCTGGCGCCCCTCGTGACGAGGGCTTGCAAAGCTGCCAATTGGCTTAGAAGACTTGCGTTCTTCTGTTCTAGGGTTTCGACCCTCTTCCTGTAGTCAGTGTTCTCTGATACTAGAATCTCGACCTTCCTCTCCAGTTGATCCATGTATTCTTTCTTCTTGCGTCTGCTTTCCTGGGCAGAAATCTGTGTGCAAAAAATTTAGTTTTAGGACATTGATTAGTAAAAAAACGTATTTTATTTTGAGACTCAGGAAACTCGAATACTGCCTACATTCACGTAATGTAATACAGCTCTTCTATTTTAAAGCCTGAAATTTTGAGAACCTAACGAAGCTGTTTTCCATAAGATTTGCTGCTCTTGTAACGCCTCAAACATTTAAAACTGAAGTGAGAGACGAGAATCTAAACAATTTATTTGTTACAAATTTAAGCAGTAGCGGTAGTAACATTGGATATTACTTTTTAGTAATGAGTAACATTGGGCGATTGTGTTTAGCAATGAGTAACATTAGACGATTGTTTTTAGCAATGAGTAACATTGGACGATTGTTTTTAGCAATGAGTAACATTGGACGATTGTTTTTATAATCACAAACAATAAGAAAAGACATACACTTCCCACTAAAATATTTATCCATATTTTCTCCGTAGGATTGAAAAATAAAATACCTCCGACTAATCAGGTTAATGTTTACGTAATTTTACCTTGTTCTTTATTTTCCTCCTAATCTTTTTGAGAGATTTTTCCTCGGCTTTAGTGAGAGGAAGGCGTGTTGGTACAGGATAACCTTCGGCCAATAGCGTGCGTTTTTCCTCCTCTGTTAACACCAGGGTTCCTGTTGATCCCTTCTGTAATTTGAAAATTGCTTATTAAATTTTCGGACCTGCTTAATACCCAAAGGGAAGTTAAAACATTGTTGTTCATAATGTTAATTATGTCAGTTTTGTATACTGACTACAATTAGGAGATTAAAAATTACCAATAATTATGTACATAAGGGATAACAATATACATACTACATTAGGAATTAATATTATTTTTGTAGAAATGTTTTTCAGTATTATTATAAATAAATAAGACGCACAAGAAGAAGTATTATATGCAGTATTAGCATGCATGCTTGCATGCAGTCCACTTGCATAAGTGAGTGATAAGTGCCGGTAAGGGGTCATAAAGGCAAGTGATCATCTTCGCCCATGGACATCTGTAACAAACTTCATATACATATAATAGGGGTCTAGCTGAAGTCAATTATTGATGCGATGCTGCTGCTGAGGATTGAGATACGTCAACGTCAGGATACCTCGTATTTAAATCTGCTGGCACCACACTTGTCCAACAAACCGCATAAACTGCTTTTGCACTGGTGTAGGTAAAGCAATGATATTGTCCTGATTGGACCATACTGATTCTATCACCTTGAACGGTTAGTCGTTAAAATCTTCACTATATAGAAAAAGTAAGAAGTAAACTTACCGGTTGCGTGCTAATGAGCGGCGTGTTGATGGGTTGCCGCGAGTGGTGCGACACGTACAGGTGTGTGCGTCGCGGCGGCGCGGCGGCTGCGGCGGGCGGAGCCTCGTGCGCCGGGGACAGCGCGCCCTCGCTGTCCGATGACGACAGGGACGAGGGTGGCGTGGGTGGCAGGTTGAAACCTAATAAGCATTCAGATAAACGTAGAAAATGCATCTCAGATAGCACGTGTGCATACGTTCACACACGCAAACATACGTACACACACGGACGCGCACAGACACATAAGTTATAATATTGTAATGATGTTTTATTTAGTTTATTATTAACATAGATAAGTCTACGGTGAAGAGCATGTTATGGCGCGCGTACACACACACACAGGTAAAGCACACGCACACATTGTAACATTGTATTAATTTATTATTTACTTCATTATTAATCTAGCTAAGTCTACGGCAAATAGCATGTTGAGAAAGAGCGAGTCAGATTATTGAGAAAAATACCCAGGGACCCCCTGGGTATTTTTCTCAATAATTTTGTAGACAAAAAATCAGTTAACCGAAGAATTATATTTTTGTATCAATTTTGTTCTTTTAGTTGTTCCTTTAATCGATTGATTATATGTAGTTATCGCTTTTTAATATTTAACAATGAAATAATTTTAGATACCAGAAATCTGGTATTTTTGTAATCGCAATCGACAGTAGATATGTATTGAAATCCAGTATTTTATTAGACGACGTGTGGAAAAAATGCAACGCTCTTCGCATTGATTTTTTCCACACGTCGTCTTAAATTTCTGGGGAAAGGAAGACGGAAGATCTTTGGCGAAGAAAAAGTCGATCAATTTATTAAACACATTTCTCAGAATTCGATCTTTTAATCTGAGATACTTTTTGTGACTATAGACATTTTTGTACTTTATAACCTCTGTATATTTAGCATTAGCTAATTAAATATTATGCAAAGTAGCTCGACTTTTATCAGTCCTCCTCGCACACACCTGAGTTATCAGACAGATAAAACCTCTGTTTTATATCGAGTTGGTCACAGATCCATGGACGGGAACCAAAGAATTAAAAAATGTTGGGCTATTTACTAACCTGATGTACCTGAGCTGGAGGTAACTTTAATGGAGAGCTTGTTGTTATTCAGGGAGATGCGTGGTGCGGCGCTGAGCAGAATCTGCGGGACGCCCGCCGCCCCCACCTTCTGCAGCACCGCTTGTGGCATGTGGATTGTTCCCGTCTGAAATATTATCATCATCAAGATCACTATAATTATGATTATATAAATTGGCTAAGACAAAACAGTTATCATTTATCTCCATTGTTTATCAAATGATCTTTCTCTGTTTTGTTTGGTATATTGGCCAGCTTTAGTGCTATCAAAAAAATTTGCATTTAAAATTTGTTTAATTTCATCTGTGTCATATTTATTTGTAATATATTAATTTACAAAAGTAATGATCACTTTTATCTTCTAGCATTTCGCATGTATTTCTTATTAGTGATAATCTGCATATTGTTGTATACATTCCTTTATATTTGGTAATATGTTAGTAAATCCGTTTTGATGGTTTTCTAAATCTTTCTCCTTGTTCTTTAAATGCTTATTTGTCACTAGACATACTGTTTTCCAGTAAAGGATTACGCAGCCGATTTCAAATTCTCAAACTCTCTCTGGTAAATATTCCATAAACTTCTATCTAAGAAGAAAACATCAACCTACTAAGAAGATAGTATTCATTGTGACGCGCCTATTATGATTTATTTGAATGTTGAGTCTTTAAAACCGATTAGGAAGTCTAAAAGACGGTTCTTACAGTGACCACACGTTTATAAGAATCCATATGAAGAACCCAAAATCCTGCCTGGAATGTCCTAAAAATACTTAGCATAGTGGAACAACTGCATATGGCTAAGGTTAAGTAGAGTAGTAATACAAATAGAAGGTAGATATAATTTGACTGGATTTTTAATGTAGAACGGGATGTTCTAAGTAAGATGGAAGACGTCATGAATGAAGATTGATGGACCTCGTGGTTTTTTTAAACCATTCTTCTTATAAATCGAAAAAACCTAATGGATTTCAAAACAAATAATTACAAATACAATTTAAGGAACGATTCAAGAATCAACAAATGAATAATTATAAAAGGAAAGAAAATAATTGAATCGTCGCCGCAAGGTTGACTTTACAATTTTTTTCATCAACCTCAAAGTTGCCGAAGTATTTAAAGGCCGTCCCATCCCGCACGTCGGGTACATGTTTACGAAACACTTCTCAAATTTTCGTTCACGTACATAATTACCGTCATGCGTAATTACAACGAGTTAACGAGACTCCGAAATAAAATATCGTGCACTTTAAAAGGTCGGATTACAGTGAAAGTTGCGAAGTAAGTTGTTCGAGCTATCTGAACTCTAATGAACCCCCGTTTTGTCGATTCATCGCTTATGGGATGAATACTGTATTATGCCGTCGATTCAAAGGTTGAGTTTTACGTGATGGTAAACTGTTTAGTCATGGCATTATCGATCACGTTTACCTTCACGGTTCTTTTCATTCGCCATAGGATTCTATGTAATAATAAGTCTTCAAAGTATCTTTCTATTCACCATAAACGTCTAAGTTACTTGTAAGCATTCTTACAACTTGTTTTGGTATATGGTAACACCTTTTACTCACCTAATAAATAACGGAATCAGTGCCGTTAACCCTGTAAAACTTTCACCATAGCAACTACAAGATTTTTTGCAAAGAGTATACAGGATACGATATTTTGTTGATAGAAATTATGTCTTAACGATACGAATTGGACCGGCATGTCAAATCATTTTTCATTATCATTAATGCGATTTCAGTTGAAATTCAAGACAGTTTCAAAGAGAGCTGATCGACAAATTCGGCGATGCAAGTTTTAAAAGGTGAGACCAGTATAGATCGACCGGGGAAGTACTACCGTCACATCGATTTCTAGCGTGAAGCAGTTAGTGTGTTTCGTGGGAAGAGTGTGATCGCA
>DWPH01000175.1:0-10501 GCA_018251535.1 Autochton itylus | reverse complement strand
ACTGCTGGAATGTGCTCATCTATTTACACGGTTATGGCTGCGGACCCTCAAACCTATCGAGTTGAAATTCGTCCTACAGGTAATGCTGATATTGATGCAACATTATCGGATGTATCAAACCTCGTAACATTAAAAAAAACCAAAGCAGTTGGTTCCTTTGCTTTGTCTGGGCGTATTAAAAGCGATTATGAGCGCTTGCAAAGTGCTATGGATAGTTTTGGATATTATGATGCCAAAATTAAAATTGAAATCGGTAATGCTGAAGCTTTGTCAGAAACTAAAGAACAGAAAAAAAAGAAGAAGAAAGATAAAGCATCTTCCAATGTAAAGCAGGTTACCAATTTAAAGAATACTATAGATGGGAATAGCCCAGATTTGCCTAATTTTATTAGTCACATCCCAGATAATCAAGACGCAGTCGTTGTGATACATATTGATAAAGGAAATCAATATCATTTGGGTAAAATAGAACTCGTAGAAAAAAAAACTCAACAACAAGTAGAACCTAATAACAAATCGACCAGTTTAAAACCTCAAGAGATTTCAAAAACGATTACGCTAACAGACGATCAACAAAAAGCTTTTGCTTTGAAATCAGGCCAACCTGCGGCGGCTTCTGACGTTGTTGCTGCCAAAGGACGCTTATTGACTTCTTTACGAGAAGATGGCCATGCCTTAGCCAAAATTAATGATCCAGTAGCATATCTGCGCCCTGATACCAAGACACTAGATATTGTCTATGAAGTACAACCAGGCCCTATTGTAGATTTAGGCGATATTGAGTTTAAAGGGTTGGAGAAGGTTCATGAAGATTTTATAAGAAAGCGTTTGTTGCTAAGTGATGGGCAATTATACCAACCTTCTAAAATTGAATCAGCAAGGCAAGATCTTTCCTCTCTTGGTGTTTTTTCCAGTATTGATGCAACAGCGGGAACCAAGCTTGATGCAAATGGACGATTACCTCTTTTATTGACGTTTAAAGAAGCAAAACGTAGATCCGTTAGTTTTGAAGCTGGTTATTCAACAGATTTAGGAGGACGTTTAGGCGTTCGTTGGTCACATAAAAATTTATTTGGTAATGCGGAAAAATTAAATTTAGTCGCATTGGCAACGGGGTTAGGGGGGACTGCTCAAAAAGGTATTGGATATGATATTTACGCAGACTTTACGAAACCTGACTTTAAACGAAGAGATCAAGAACTTAACGCACGTATAGAGGCTGTAAAACAAAATTTGTATTCTTATGATCAAACTGCCTTTTTAATCAAAGCGGGGCTTAATCGTAAAATTAATAAACATTGGAGAGTTTCTGGTTATTTAGGTGCTATCCAAGAGCATATTATACAACGGCAATATAAAAATGATTATTCTTTATTAAATGTTCCTTTGGGTGCACGTTATGATAATACCGATCTTGCGAGCCCTATGATGTCTCCTACACATGGTATGAAAGCTTCTGTTTTGGCAACGCCGACGGTATCTTTTGGGGATGGTACTATTTTCTTTGCAATTTTAGAGGGCAGTGCTTCGACGTATTTTGATTTGGCCAAAACAGGGTTAACAAAACCAGGGGATAGTGTATTCGCATTCCGAGGAACAGTGGGCAGTATTCAAGGTGCATCGCGAATGAATCTTCCACCTGATCAACGTATGTATGCTGGTGGAACCTCAACAGTCAGAGGGTTTCGTTTCCAAGGCGTGGGCCCTCAATTCCATGGAACAAAATATGCTGTTGGTGGTAAGGCAATGGATGCTGGAACCGTAGAATTTCGTCAAAAGCTAACAGAATCCTTTGGTACACAAGCTTTTATGGATGCAGGACAAGTCAGTAAAACCAGCATGCCTTTTGAAGGAGATGTTCGGGTTGGTGTTGGCGCGGGTGTAAAATATTATACGCCATTAGGGCCTATTCGTTTTGATATTGCTGTACCAGTTAATCGCCCACCACGCGGGGATAAATTCGAGGTTTATATTAGTTTAGGTGAGACTTTTTAATTATGGATACAGAGTCACAAAGTGCAACGAAACAACAAACATATAAAGTACGCTATCCGATTTTATGGCGTTTAATGATTTTCTTTATCGCTTTATGCAGCACGATTATTGTTCTTTTATGTGCTGTGTTTGTTTTTGTTAATACACAAATAGGTAAAAACTATATTGCCCACAAGATCGAACAGACAACTGATGGTCATATTCGAATTCAAGGTTTGTCGGGTTTTTTCCCTAGTGATTTAATCATCGCCCAAATCCAATTCAACAATGATGCAGTTGGGGTGTGGGCCGAGGCAAAAGAGGTGCAATTAAAATGGTCACCTCTGGCGCTAATATCTAATAAAATCTCTATTCGTTCTCTGGTAGCCAAAGAAATTGATGTTTATAAGTTACCACCCAAGCATGAAAAAACAGATCATAATATTACTGAAATAGAACATAGATTTGCTGATTTACCCTTTCAAGTGAGTATTCAACATCTTCAAATAGATCATTTTTTTATTTCAGAGCAAATTGCCAAAAGAAATATATCGATTAGTGTTGATGGAAAGATTAAAATTCGTAACCTTTCCAAAATAATGAATATTGACATATTAAAGCAAGCCTTTATGGCACAACCGAAATTACGTCTTTTGGCTGTAAAACAACCTGCGGATTTTCAATTTGGAGGTAAGATTAGCGGCAGCGTAGAAAATAAAGATGGAAAAGAGTATAATGCACCGTTTCTCCCCTTGCATTTTTCTATTATGTTACCTGAATATCCAAAGCCTAACAGTAATAATGAATTAAAAATTTATCTCGGTTTAGGAGAAGAAATTTAATGCAGTCCATAGATCAGCACACAACAGATTTACAAAAAATACCCAAGAAGAAATGGCGTCAACGCCACCGTTTTTTATGGGTTTTGGGATGGTTGTTTGGGAGCTTGGTCGGTTTGGTTGTCGTCGCTATTACTTGCTTGATAATTTTTGCAAATACACAAAAAGGGCAAAATTATCTAGCCAAGCAGATAGGAGAATTAACAGGGCACAGTGTTGAGGTTAGTGGACTGTCTGGATCTTTTCCTAATCATTTGCGTGTGGATACAATAGAGCTGAAAGACCCTAAAATTGGGGTTTGGTTATCGTTAAAACAAACAGAACTTGATTGGTCTTTGCTGGCATTATTGCGTAAAAAAATACATGTAGATCGGTTATATGCCAAAGAAGTTAATGTTTATAACTTACCTTCTTCGTCTGAACCAGCTTCAGCGGAAGATAGTTCAAGTTCGACTTCTGATATAGTGGTGGCTGCGAATATTAACGATATACAAATTGATAAATTATTTGTTGCGGACAAGGTTGCTCCTATCAATATCGCAGTAGGTCTCAAGGGTAAAATATTCATTCAAAATGTTTTGAAGGTTGCTGACATTCAATCATTAAATGACTTATCGAATATTCATTTGTCTTTACATCTTTGGGAGTTAAATCAAGCAACAGACCTTCAATTACTAGCGGAAATTGGTAACCAAAAAATTGATAAATCTTCGTTGATAATTAATGCAAAACAGCAGTCTGATGGGTTGATTGAACGTTTATTAAAAATGGATCAACTGACACCATTATACTTAAATCTTTCTCTAAAGGGTCCTTTTGATATATTACAAACAAAAATTGATCTCTCTGCTGCTCAAACAAAATTGAATGTAAATGGGGATATAGATCTTATTCATTCTGCAATGGATATTGCATTAACAGGTCATTCACCTGCTATGACATTGAGCCCCACGATTGGTTGGGGAGGATGGAATCTAGATGCCAAACTTCATGGTGCATTTCAATCTCCTGCAGGGGCAGGTAAGTTTGAGTTGAGTGACCTAGCTGCTGGTGATGCGATGGTTAATAAATTACTTTTACAGTTCAAGGGAGAAGATTTAACTTCGTTGGCGGGTAACCAAGATAAAATCAGCAGTCCTTGGGTAAGGTTAAATTTGGTGGCTGATGGTCTTCGTATTCCAGGGGCTAAACCTAAGTTACTTGCAGGCAGTCCTTTGTCATTGGATGTCGTTTACCATCCTAAAGAAAAGGATGAACCTGTTGATTTGCAAGTTAATCATCACTTGATTAAAGCTTTTGGGCGCATTTTTATAAAACCTGCTTTGCGTGGAAGTCTTGAGCTATATGTTCCAGATCTGAAACCTTTGGCTGAAGCAGGGAATGTTGATTTAAAAGGATCAACTGTTTTGAATATGGCATTTGGTTTACCTAAAGATCCTAAAAATCCTATTCATATCGATCTTGATGGCCCATTGATGATTACAGGTGGATTGCCAATCGCAGTGCAAATGATTGGTCAGCAAGGTCATGTTGGTTTGCATGCTCAAGTTACTCAAGAACCAAAGCAAAAAGTGATACTTCAATCTTTGGTATTTAATGGCAAGCAAGTTAATTTAAATGCTCAAGGGTCATTGATT
Organism: Autochton itylus; assembly: GCA_018251535.1. Taxonomy (NCBI): domain Eukaryota; kingdom Metazoa; phylum Arthropoda; class Insecta; order Lepidoptera; family Hesperiidae; genus Autochton; species Autochton itylus. Next base: position 6,051 of record DWPH01000175.1, on the reverse strand, counting down.
GACGAACAAGTAAAGGCTTTGCTTAATTTAGATGTCAAAGATTTATCTGCGGCGGCACCTATGGTGAAGGGTAAAGCAAATGCTCAAATAAATATCGATGGTTCTTTGCAGGATTTGGCGGCAACATTAAAATTATCGACAACATTAAGTACAACAGCAAATAGTGGTTATGCATTACGCCCCAGCCAGTTGGAGTTAACTGCAAATGCGCAACATGTAACGTCTAGACCGACTGCAGTTGTTGCCTTGACTGGCAATTTAGATCAAACGCCTGTTAATATAAAGCTTCAAGCGGGGCTTGCTGAAAAGGAAAAGCAATATTACCTAAAACTTGAGCAGATGGAATGGCGTGGTTTAAAAGCTGTAGCTGACATAGTTTTACCTGAAAAGAGTATGTTACCTATTGGGACTATAAAATTGGATGTTGCACGTCTATCAGATTTTGGTCGTTTAATTAACCAGAAGATTGATGGTAATATTCATTTAGATATTCATAGCTTAGCAGAGAAAACATCTAAATTATTGATTGATTTGAACAGTCAGATAAGTATGCCTCAAGCTAAAATAGGAAAAATTGCTTTATCAGGTTATGTTGATAATCCTGTTGGGAAACCAAATGTAAATTTAAAACTGCAAGCCAATCAGTTACAAGTTCCTAAAGTTGTTCAAGGGAATGCTTTGATGACTGCCAGTGGTGGGATGGATGCTTTAAAATTAACATTAAATGGTAATTTTCCCTCTCTTCTAGATGAAAAAGGCAATATAGATACAGCTTTAGTTTTGGATTTACTTAAGAAAAAGGTCAATATTCAAAAATTTACAGCTTTGGTAAAAGGAGAAAATATACGTCTATTGGCACCTCTACAGGCAGAATTTGGTGAAAAATGGAGCGTTAATCGTTTAAGATTATCTGTTGCCCCTGTGGGTGCCGTCCCAGCGACTGTAGATATTGCAGGCACAATAAAACCAAAACTAGCTATAACCGCGTCTATTCAAAATATTACCCCTGCATTGGCAAAGCCTTTTGCCCCTGATCTACATGCTAAAGGTGTGATAAATATACAGGCACAATTAAAAGGCTCTTTTGAAAAACCTCAGGGAAATATCCGCTTAAATGCCCAAAATATGCAATTGACCACGGGCAGTGCGGCTTCTTTGCCTCCAGCACAATTAACTGCATTGGCCAATTTGAATGGAACTAGTGCTAATTTAGATACCAGGCTTCAAGTTGGGCAAAAAGTAAATGCTATTGTTAATGGAACGGTGCCTTTGCAACCCAAAGGGAATATTGCATTAAGACTGAATGGTGATATTGATCTAGCAGTAGCTAATGCAATCGTTGGTGCTTCTGGGCAGCAAGTGAAAGGTCTTATTAATATAGCTATGCTGGTTAATGGAAGTATGAGCTCTCCAGCGATTACAGGTTCTATTCATTTAACTAAAGGTAGTTTTAGAGATTACGCTCAAGGGGTTACTTTAAGAGAGGTACAAGCTTCTATTTTAGGGCAAAGAGATCGTATTGTGTTACAATCTTTTTCTGCAAAAGCAGGAGAGGGAAGTATGAATGCAGATGGTCAAATTGGTATTTTTCAACCTGGTATTCCTGTTAATTTGCATTTTGGTATGAATAAAGCCAAACCATTAGTGAGTGATTTACTTACAGCGATATTGGATGGTGATATTAATATCAAAGGAATGGCAAAAACACGAATAGATGTAGGCGGAACAGTTAAAATTAAGCGTGCTGATATTAATATTCCTCATTCTATGGCGCGTTCGGTTGTCCCTTTAAAAGTTATACGCCCTGGCGATAAGGTTGAAACATCGCAGAGTAGTGGTGCAGGGCCTGAAATTGGTTTGGATTTGACGATAAAGTCAGCAGGGCAAATTTTAGTTCGTGGCTTTGGCTTATTTACTGATATGGCGGGCTCTTTACATATTGGTGGTACAGCCAATGCACCTAAAATCAGTGGTGGCTTTGAAATGCAAAATGGTCATATTGATATGGCTGGTATTTCGCTTGAATTTACCAGAGGGATTATTGGCTTTAAAGGAAGTAACGTTGATAATAAAATTGATCCTTCTTTGGATTTCGAAGTTAAAAAATCAGTAGAGGGTAATACAGTAAGCTTAGGCATTACAGGTTATGCCAGTTCTCCTAAAATCTCTTTAAGTTCTTCTCCACCATTATCTCAAGATCGTGTTTTGGCCATGTTGTTGTTTGGGGTTGATTCACAAAGTTTATCGACAACACAAATGGCCGAGATTGGCGTTGCTTTGGCGACTTTAGGCGGGGAAGGCAGCGGTTTTGACCCTATAGGGACAGTGCGCAAATCCCTTGGGCTGGATCGCTTGTCTGTTGGTGGGGGAAGTAGCAGCAGTAATCAAGGCCCTTCTTCAGGAACCAGCGTTTCTGCAGGAAAATACCTTATGAAAGGGGTATATTTGGGTGCAAAGCAATCCACAGGAACGCAAGGAACACAAGCAGAAGTGCAAGTAGATATTACCAAACGTCTCAAAGCCACAGCTACTGTCGGTACAGGTGAAGATAAATCTGGGTTTGTAACACCAGATAATGATCCTGGCAGTAGCATTGGGTTGTTATATAAATTTGATTACTAAAAATTTATGTGGCTTTGTGTTTGCGAGCCATTTCTTGTAAAATAGAAGTGGCTTTTTGCACGACATCACTCCACACTCTGGGGCGAGTCTGGCGAACAATTCTGATTTTTGGATACCAAGGGCTATATTCTTCTCCTGAAATCCAACGCCAGCAATTGTCAAATCGATCTAATAAAATTGCAGGACATCCAAGTCCTCCAGCAAGGTGAATAACCGAAGTATCAACAGAGATAACGATATCTAAATTCATCAATATCGCGGCAGTATCATCCATATCTTGGACTTCATCCATAGGATTAAATATAGAGATATCGTTAGGAAGATTATGAATTTGATCTGCATAATGTCCCATTTGTAAGCTAACAAAAGTAGTATTTTCTACAGAGCGTAATAAAGGTATCAGTTTCGATAAATCAATAGAGCGTTTGTTATCAGTCATCATAGCATGAATCTCACCAGGGTGAGGGGAACCTCCCCAAACGAGACCAACTTTAAGTTGTTCGGTTTGAGGCAGTTTATTTTTCCAATAAATAACTTTTTTACGGTCAGCTGTTAGATATGGTTTAAATTTCTCTTTTCTTGGATCAGCACTCAAGGCTCTGGGCAAGGAAATAAAAGGGCAATGCCAATCAAATGGTGGGGGTTCCTCACCTCCAACTTTTACTTTGGGTTTATCTTTAAGGCGCTCACAAATCCCTTTCATGGTTTCAGCAATCCATAATTCTACAATAGCACCCCGTTTGATAAGTTCTGGTACATAACGGAGGTACATTAAGGTATCCCCAAGGCCTTCTTCTTGAGTAATTAAAATCTTTTTCCCCGTAATATCCATGGTATCGGTAAGCGTAGGGAGAAGTGTTTCTTTGGGTAAAGTGCTGTGATTAGGAGTGTCAAGACGCCATTCATGTTCCGCCCATCCTTGATAGTAATATTCAGCTTTCAGTAAACAGATAGAATAATTAACGCGTAACGCTGGCCATTTTGGTTGAAGCATAATAGCTTTGCGATAATATAATAAAGCCTGTTCTGTATCATTAACTGCATTATAATAAGAAGCTAGATTTGCAAGGATTGTTACGTTATTTTCATTATGTTTTTCTAAAATACTGTAGAGTTTTAACGTTTGCGGATATTTTCCCGCTTCAAAAAGGATTGTTGCTAAAATATTGAGTAGCCTTGCTTGATTTTTTGAGAAGGCTAAGCATTTTTTTATGTATAGAACTGCCATAGCAGATTGTTTTGTCTGCTGTAAAACACTGGCATAACCAACATAAAGCAATTCATCTTTCGGATGATTTAATAATGCTTCATGATAAACCTCAAAAATCGAAGGATATAAATTGTAACTTCCTAGATACGGTTCTAGTTCAGCACAGCTGTGGCGTTGTGGTGAATCTTTGAGTTGTTGTGCAAGGCATAAATGATATGCAGCTTCTTTTGGTTGATTACAGCCAGCATAAGCAATACCAAGCAAAGTCATAATTGCTTGGCTCAGTTTATGATTTTTATATGGAAGTAGTAAAGTAAGTGCTTGCTCAAATTTTCCTTGGTGTAAAAGGAGGTTCGTTTGATTAATGAATGTATCATCAGGAGGCTTTAAAAAATTTGGCATTATTGATCAACAAAATAAAAGGTCAGAAACTATACGATTATTTATCAAATTTATTCATATTTTCCCAGTATTTTAATTTGCTGGTTTTACCAATCCCAGGATTAAATATATTGCAAGGGTCTAACGTTTGATAGAATTTTCTTAATGTTTCTTTTGCATGATATAAATGACCAACATTATGTTCTGCTGGATATTCTGCACCTCTATTATCCAAGATCTTTAACATTTCTTCTTCGAGTGCAAAGATATCATTGCCTTTGTGGATTACATAATCTTGATGGAAAACATGACAGAAGAAATGACCATAATAGAGCTTATGCATACATTTTCTCTCAATTTCAGAGGGAAGCGTTTCAAGCCACTCTTTATCATTACGACGTAAAGCAATATCTAAGGCTAGTATATTTTCGACAGTTTTATGATGAATAGCACGATATCTAACAGCGGCCCCAGCAACGGCAAAGCGTTGTAAAAACGCTTTACGACCTTCATCATCATTACATTCAAAATATTGACCAGAAGATCGCTCTTGAAAGAAATTTTTAAGATAGGAGCCTACTTGATCAATATCAGCTTTACCAACCTTTAAGAGTAAGTGGTGCTGGTATGTATTAGCATAGTGATTCATACGTTGAGGTAAATGCTGTGGAAATAAAGTGCTGGCAAATTGCATTATTTTATCACTGAGGTGCTCAGGTAAAAATTTGAATTTTTTAGAGAAATAATCAAAGCGATTTTTTAATTTAAAAAGTAATGGAATATAATCCGTTCCAAAAAAATTAATAAACAAGAAAGTATCTTTGCCGTAAATAGCGGCAATATCATAGGCATCTTTATGAATATACTCTCCAGAAACAGGTATTATATGTTGAGATAACAGATCGTATCGTATTTGTGTTAAATCATCTGGATTATTAGTGCCAATATAGAATACTTTTGTTTCTTTTTCTTGTGGGAAAGAATCCAACCTTACAGCAAAAATCGCAAGTTTTCCCGCGCATCCTGATGCCTCGTGTAAATGTGTAGGGTTAGCATTATAACGTGCAGGGGTAGGGGCATTAACTTGGCAGACGTCTTCTTTATAATGATGATCAGAGCAATATTTATCTGTTTTTTGTATATGTGAGGCGTTAAATTGACCGTTTTCTAAGCGCGTTAAGATTTCTTCTGGAGTATTTCCTAAATCAATGCCTAGATGATTAACTAACTCCAACTTTCCCTCTGAAGTATATTGTGCAAATAACGACATTTCAGTATAGGCTGGACCTCGTTGTACTAATGCCCCTCCTGAATTATTACAAACGCCTCCAAGAACAGAGGCTCCTATACAAGAAGAGCCAATAACAGAATGTGGTTCACGTGCATAAGGTTTAAGTTTTTTTTCAAGTTCATTTAAAGTAGCACCAGGTAAGCAAACAACCTGTTCTGCATTATTGATAAGATATATATTCTTCATTTTCATCGTGTTGATTAATACAATATCACGATCATAATCATTACCATCAGGGGTTGATCCCCCTGTTAATCCTGTATTCGCTGCCTGCATAATCACAATAGTATTTGCGTTAACGCAAGCTTGTAAAATATGCCATTGTTTCAGCAACGTATCTGGTTGAACAACAGCGATTGCCCTACCTGACCCATATCGAAAACCATTGCAAAACAACCCCATCTTGTTAGGGTTGGTAATAATATTTCGAGCTCCAACAATGTTCGTCAAGGAAGATACAAGTTGTTGCTGAGTAGGGGATAAAGGTAAAGAGGAGCGTTTATTTTTGAAAAACATAATGGTTATAACTTTATTATAAAATATATTT